>JACXGM010018868.1:0-18755 GCA_016801145.1 Umbra pygmaea | reverse complement strand
AAAGAAAAACCAGAAAGGAGCACTGTAGAAAAGCGCTCTATTAAATTAACACTAATGGGGGTGGAAAAGGAAAACCAGAAAGGAGCACTGTACAAAAGCGCTCTATTAAATTAACATTAATGGGGGTGGAAAAGGAAAACCAGAAAGGAGCACTGTAGAAAAGCGCTCTATTAAATGAACACTTATGGGGGTGGAAAAGGAAAACCAGAAAGGAGCACTGTAGAAAAGCACTCTATTAAATTAACACTAATGGGGGTGGAAAAGAAAAACCAGAAAGGAGCACTGTAGAAAAGCGCTCTATTAAATGAACACTTATGGGGGTGGAAAAGTAAAACCAGAAAGGAGCACTGTAGAAAAGCACTCTATTAAATTAACACTAATGGGGGTGGAAAAGGAAAACCAGAAAGGAGCACTGTAGAAAAGCGCTCTATTAAATTAACACCCAAAGCTTTGTGTGGGAAAATAGACTATTTACAAAAGGAAAGAAAAAGTAAAATAAATAAATTGTCTGTGTTAAAGGTAACTATTATTGATTAGATGGGTGATAAAATCTTTGAAAATGAGGTGAAATGTACATTTGAAAAGTATAAAGGTATTTGTGATGAAGCAAAACAGTGTCATGTCACTCTGTTTGGGGTTATAGCCTAAAGATGAAGCAACGAAACAGGAAATATGGTAACAAGCAAAACTGTTGAATGTGAATGGTTTTATTACTGATGTGAACAACTGGTTGTGTGATGTTCAAAGTCACCCTATTGATGGTGAGGAGGATGAAGACAAGGTTGTAGTTGAGCCCCATGACAGTGTCTCAAATGTTGCATCAAATACCCCCAGCCAACAAACAAGTCACTCTTCTCATACTTCTGAACGTGTTAAGTCAGAGGCAGATAAGGCTGCACTCTTGGTAAAACATCTCATACTTCTGCACATGTTAAGGCAGAGGCAGTGGAGGTTGCACTCATGGTAAAACGTCTTCTCATACTTCTGCACGTGTTAAGGCAGAGCCAGATAAGGCTGCACTCTTTGCTGCTGCTTTAACCCTTCCGTTGTCCTCATATTCCATGCACACCCCGTGTCATCTGAATCAAAGTGACCCGTGTGAAGGCGGTGTTTGGCGTGGTGGCGCTCCAAGTTGCGTGTTATTATTCGCAGAGGCCCCAATGTGCGCACGCGGGGTAGCAGGCAACCGAAGAGCCTTTGTAGAAGTACTTTGTGCACCGGCAGCACACAGTGTACATTTTACTGTCCTTCTTGAGGGGGCATATCTGACACCTCTTGCTGGCGGCGGGTCGGGCACCAGCTGCGGGTCCAGCTGCGAGTCCGGCTGTGGGACCGGCTGCGGGTCCGGCGGGAGGCCTAAGAAACCTCGCCGCCTCAGTAGGTCCATTTGACCCAAGGGCAGCGGGAGGCCGGGGAACCTCGTCGTCCTGGTGGGTCATTTTGACCCGAGGGCACCGGGAGGCTAAACTGTCTGACTTGTGTGTGTGTGTGTGTGTGTCAAACACAAGAGTTTGAGACTCAGAGGGGCCTCGGCGGCAAAGAGCCCTCCTTGGTTAGACCCAGATGACTCGTGTGACAGGAATGTACTTGTCGACTAGGGAGAAAATAAAGAGCGGCGACGGGACTGTAGACGCTTCCGACGACCGGAGAATCAGACAAACTGTCTTGTGTTGAAAAGGAGCGCGGCGACAGCGATTGGACCAAATTTTTTTTGTTTCTCCCCCAACGGTGCCATCCTACAGGGTATTTAAACGTCCAAAAACCAGAGGGCTTGGTCAAAAGTCAGACACCGCGCTGTAGACGCCTAGTCCGTTTGCAACTCGTGGTCAATCACTCTCAGCGCTTCGATCGAATTCTGCCGCAACCTGAACCCTGCCAAGTTTGACTCGTCCAACGTGGATTCCAGCTATGCCGATGGCTCAATAGACAGGCCCGAGGGCGTCTTTGTGGCAACTTTCGCAGACCCCGATGAGACTCAACGAGTGTCTGTATTACACAATGCGTGTCTACAGTGTACGAGCACAGAGGCCGATACACCTTGTTGGAGTTGGCCAATGTCCTGACGGTCAGTGTGAACGTGTGTACCGGAGACTTTGATGTGGTGGCCGTGCTGACGGCTCGTGGCCACGAGGGCATCACTCTGAGGATGGACAACAAGAGCTACCGCGAGGATCGGGACATGTACACGTCGACCTTCGGGGAGCTGCTGTTTGCTGGTCCCGATAAGCGAGCGCCCGACCAAGGTCACTCGCTTATCGGCAAGGTCAACTTCAAGTACCTGTACCTAGGCGGGATCAGGGGATCTCTCTACTACACCTTTATGTCTAGGTTCTTTGAGTCACAAGACTCGCAGACCATATTGGATGGATTGGTACTAGCCGTAGACGATGGCCTTTTCGGCGCAAAGACGCTCTGTCACGTCTTCAAAACGCTATGCCCTACATCTGACGCAAGTCCCCCGTCGAGTTCAGAGTTGGCTGGGCCCCCGCGTACCGGTGAGAAGAGGAAGATATCATGTCTGCAGGTCAACGAGGCCCCCGAGCTCTGTCCAGATGACTGCTCAGAGCCCAAGGCGAGCAAAGACCCGGAAACAATTTATGAATGGGCTCAAGTAGTTAAGCAACACATACATGAACGGCACTGTGCCAAGGGGCAGCTACGAGGGTTTTCTGAGGTTGAGCCGAGCGGGCTGGCACTTTCCTGCACGTGAAAGCAGATGTACTCCGAGACAAGATGGAGTACATCGGCTAAAAAAAAGAAAAAGCTGTTTTTCATGGCGCTGTGTGATTGCCGAAGGGACTGGGCATCAAGAGACTGATGATCGGAGCGGTGAGCAACCACAAGTCATTTTCCTTGTGGTGCCGAGAGCTAAAGAGTCTACTGTGGGGCACGGCGGCTGGGTCTCGAGACTGTGACTATTACAGTATGGGGATGAAGCTGGCCGTTTTCACCCAAGTCCTCGCAAAGACCCGGTCAAAGTACTGGACCGTGGTAAGTTGTGGATTGATGGTGCAGACCATGAAATACAGCTGCGAACTGTGGAACCTGGAGAGGCCGAAGCCCGAACCCGACTCCTGGTTCTCTGTGCACGACGGCGTAGTCAACTTCGATTGTCGCGACGAATCGCTGTTCGCAGTAGCCCGCGAATGATATGTAGTGCAAGGTGACGGATGGGATCTTGTGCGGTCAGTGCTGTCCATGCTTCCAACGGGGGCCCTTGTGAGGACCGGAACAATGTTTGTGTTGAACAAATGTTTTCTCCTTGCAATAAACTAAAACACTTTAAAGCCTACTTGTGATGCTATGTGCAGTGTTGGTCAAGTTACTTTAAAAAAGTAATTAGTTATAGTTACTAGTTACTTCTCACAAAGAGTAACTGAGTTAGTAACTGAGTTACATCATTATAAAAGTAACTAATTACCAGGGAAAGTAACTATTGCGTTACTTTAAAAAATCAAGTATGTCAAATAACTTGGAAGCCCCCAAGATTAAATATGTTAAATGAATGAAATGGAGACCAAATAGAATCAAATATTAGTCTGAGTTATAAGAGTTTGCGGTGGTGGATAAAAATCTTGTGTAAGTTGCTTTGATGTCGTAGCTCAATCTCCTTTTGTAGCGGAGCTCACGTTATCAGCTGCATTCTTGGCCACTAGTTTGTGACGATGTGGTGCTTCAATTATATTTGAATTACTTGCCGCCGACGTGTAGTGTCTTTTTTCCATCTGCATAAGTTGCACGTTACATAAACATTGTTGCCTTTTACCTCAACGAGGGAAAAGTAGTGCTTATTATACTTACAGTTCGCGAAAGCTACCTTTGAACTTGTTTGACTTGCCATCGCTCTGACTCCTGGCCATTGGTGTTTGTGACTGTCTGTGCGTGTGTGTGAACTGAACAGTTAACACCCACCCTACTCTGCCTCTGGTTGGTTGGCAAACGATGGAAATGTACTCTAACCAAATCATCATCACTTGTGGTTGTCTACCACCCTCCTGACACACACACACACACACACACCAGAGAAAAAAAACTACAGCTTCATTGATCCTAATTAAAGTAACGCCACATTTTATTTTGTCAGTAACGGTAACAGCGTTGTAACAGGGAAAACAGTAATTCGTTAGATTACTGAAAAAACTAATGCCGTTAGTAACGCCGTTTATTTATAACGCCATTATTCCCATCACTGGCTATGTATGATACTTTCAAGCTCATTGAATCACCTAGTAAAGAAAAACCGAGACTCTGAGAGTGTTTCTCTGCCCTAATGCTTTCAACTAGGACACTTGTGTGAAGACCAGAACAAGGTTTATGTATTAAACAAATGTTTTCTCCTTGCAAAATACTAAAATACTTTCAAGCGTATACGTGTGATACCATTTCTTTCATCCTTTCAAACTCATTGAATTACCTAGTAAATAACAGCCGAGACACAATTGCCGTGTACACTTGTAGGACAAGGGTCTGACCATTTATAAAATGAGCAGAGGGTCTGTATGAACTGAGTTGGGGAACTGTGGACGTGTGTTGCCGTGCATGAACACATGGTACATTCTGAACCTTAGGTGAATAGCGGAATCTTTTTACTGTGTGTTCTCTGGTCAGATAACTGAGTGGTGGTCGGATGTGTTGTCGTGCATGAACATATGGTACATTCTGAACCCTGGGTGGATAGCTAAGTCTTTTTTGCCTGTGTGTTCTCTGGTCGGATAATTGAGTGGTGAAAATCAAAAGAAACTTCTACATGGTTGATCCTCTGAAGGAGGCTGTCCTCATGGTTAAGGACCTAAGAGCAATTTGCAGCAGAGGAGGGTTCAATCTCACAAAATGGATGAGTATCAGCCGGGCCCTACTTCAAAGTATTCCAGAAGAACACAAATCTCACAAAATGGATGAGTATCAGCCGGGCCCTACTTCAAAGTATTCCAGAAAAACACAAATCTCACAAATAGATGATTATCAGCCGGGCCCTATTTCAAAGTATTCCAGAAAAACACAAATCCCACAAAATGGATGAGTATCAGCCGGGCCCTACTTCAAAGTATTCCAGAAGAACACAAATCTCACAAAATGGATGAGTATCAGCCGGGCCCTACTTCAAAGAATTCCAGAAGAACACAAATCTCAAAACTTGCTTGAGCTGGATCTGGACAGAGATAAACTGCCAATAGAGAGGGCTTTAGGTGTGCAATGGTGTATAGAAACAGACACTTTCAAATTTCAACTGAAAGTCAAGGAGCAACCGCACACCAAACGTGGCATGTTGTCTGTAATCGGTTCCATTTATGATCCACTGAGGATTGTGGATGCTTGGGAAAATACTGGAAACTTTTCCTGATAAAGGGGGACTTGTACGTTCTGTTCGTCTTCAAACAAAGACAAATGTGGTTGTATGACCTGTGACTAAAATATGTCTCTTATGTGAGGCCACAGAGGTAAAGAGTATGAGGTAAAGATTTTGCATAAGTTGTTAAATCTAAAATGTGGGTATATTTTAAGGTTGTAGTTTTTCTGTTCACAGTATGGCCCCTTTTCTTTATATTACTAGAAAATTGCTTTGTCTTCTGCCAGAAGCAATAAGGGGCTGGAGTGTAGGAGACCGGTTGTTTTCCTCCAATCCCCAGGGGGCATGATGTTTCCTTGTGTTGTCAAGGTCAAGGGTGGCCTTGGGAAATTTAAGGTCCTGTGTTGATGCAAACAGGTGTTGTTAATTAAATAAGAGTAGCAAACAGTTTTTATCTGTGCTCGGATTACACTGTTTATAGACATTTATGTAACTATTTATTTATTGTAATTGAATGCTGTGAGGACGCAGAAAATAAATTCAACAAATTGCAAACTTTTGGAAAGGACTGGACATTGTTTTGTCTGAGTACACACGTTAGGAAGAATAATCTAAATTAGCAACCAGTAGCGGCTAAGTATAGGATATAGTCACTACAGTGTTATTGTATTTTGTGAATTTCTTTTTTTAGTTGCCCCCAAAGACCTCTAATAGACATGTGTTATGTACAGGATATTATATTATGTATACATCTAAAGCTCACCTCCATACACCTCTAATAGACATGTGTTTTGTACAAGATGTTATATTATGTATGTTGTGTATTTGGTTAATGCTGTTTTGGTTAAGTACAATACATCTCCCATAATGCTTTGTAATGGGTTCCGGAACTAACAGGTGCAGGCATATGGCTGTTCATGGTTCTGTGAAGTTACGTGAGTAAACGGTCAGACATACCACTTGCGTTTGTGTCGGTCTTACGGTATACTCCATTAGTATATAAGAAAGTGTCGACGAAGATGGGATTTGTTTATCCGCGTGTATTATGCGTACAGTAAGCGCAAAGTGAAGCGGCTTGGCGGCAAAATCGCTGGAAATTAAATATAGTACGAGGTAGCTGCATGTTCGTATACAGGCTGAAGTGATTGTTAAACGACAGAGAACGGCACAAAATGACAGCAGTTTTTGGCAACATAGGTCCCTTTGCTGAAAGCAGTGAACAGTGGAGCTCTTATACAGAACGATTTGAATATTTTGTAGCAGCAAATGCAATTGAGCAAGGGAGAGTTGTACCTACCTTTCTAAGTGTAATGGGCCCGAAGACATATGCGCTACTGCGTAACCTCCTGCAACCAGAAAAACCTGGAGAGAAAATGTATGATCAAATAGTGGCCACCCTAAAAGGGCATTTTTCACCAAAGCCGTTAGTAATTGCAGAGCGATTTCGGTTTCACCAACGAAATCAGCTAGAAGGGGAAACCGTAACTGTTTGTGGCAGTGCTAAAAAAATTAGCTGAACACTGCGAATTTGGTGATGTGCTAAACGACACACTTCGGGATAGATTAATATGCGGACTCCGCTGCGAGGACATACAGAAAAGTCTGTTAACTGACAGCAACCTGACACTGCAGAGAGCAATTGAGCTGAGTGTGTCTATGGAATTGGCTGCTAAGGAAGCCCAGCAATTGAGCTCAACCAGCAAAGTGTATAAGATGGAGACTGAAAAACAAACTGAAAATAAAGGCCCATGTTTCCGTTGTGGTAAGACTGGACATTCACCGGTTTCGTGCTGGTTTAAGGATATGGAGTGCCGCAGCTGTAAAAGAAAAGGACACATCGAGTGTGCATGTAGGAATAAATTAGAAAATAAAAATACACAGCAGAGATCAGTATTCAAAAGGAAGCAAAAAAAAAGCATATTTACTGTCGGACAGGAGAGTATGGAGGCGACTGACACATCTGATGAGGAATTTTCTTTGCATGTACTCACTGTTGCAGGTGGAACCAAGGCTTATAAAGTCACTGCACTGCTGGAAGGACAGCCAGTGAACATGGAGATCGACACTGGTGCAGCTGTGTCTCTGGTGTCGGATGTGGTATATAGTGAAATACTGAGCCACTTGCCCCTCCAAGCACCTGATGTGATTCTTAAAACTTACACTGGGGAATCAGTGACCATGAAAGGACTCACCCAGGTAACTGTGGAAATAGACAGACAAAGACACTGCCATTGTATGTGGTTTCAGGGAATTACCCCTAGCTGATGGGACGTTAGTGGCTGGAGCAACTTAAGGTGGACTGGCAGGGCATACATATGATGACACCTAAAACACTGGACCTTGAAGGTATTCTACAGAAACACAATGAAGTGTTCAAACAGGAGTTAGGCAGCATGGAGGATACCAAGGTGGAATTGACTGTGGAGCCGGGAAGGCAGCCAAAATTCTTAAAGGCCCGTCCCCTGCCATATGCGCTAAAACCCAAAGCAGAGTTGAGTTTAGCCGAACATGTGAAGGATGGTGTGCTAAAACCAGTCAGTGTAAGGAAGTGGGCAACACCCATTGTTCCCGTTTTAAAGAAAGACGGAGGCATAAGGATCTGTGGGGACTTTAAAGTCACGGTAAATCCAGTGTTGTCAGCAGAGCAATACCCCTTACCTCACATTAATGATCTTTTTGCTGGGCTGACAGGAGGACAGAAATTCAGCAAAATTGACCTCAACCAAGCATACCTACAGATGCATGTTGAGGAACAGTCCAGAGAATTTCTCACCATTAACACTCACAAGGGCCTATTCCGGTACAATTCGGTATTACGTCGGCTCCATCCATTTTTCAGCGAGCAATGGATCAGATTCTGGCGGGGCTTCCTGGAGTAGTGTGTTATTTAGATGACATTCTAGTGACTGGGGCTGATGAAGAGTCACACTTACAACACTTGTATGCTACCTTGGGAAGACTGAAGGAATATGGATTGAGAGTGCAAAAGGATAAATGTGAATGTTTCAAGTTTTCAGTCGAGTACTTGGGCCATGTCATTGATGCGTCCGGGTTACATACATCCCCATCCAAGGTTAAGGCCATTATGGATGCCCCAGTGCCTGAAAATGTCAGCCAGCTGCGATCTTTCCTCGGTTTGCTTAATTATTATGGGCGTTTCATCCCAAACATTGCAACACTGCTAAAACCTCTGCACAAGTTGTTGTGTCATGAGAATAAGTGGAGGTGGACCTCTGCCAGGGGACATTTGAGAGAGCAAAGGAGATACTTTTAAGGTCAAATGCCCTCACTCATTTTGACCCTGCTCTTCCTATTCAGCTGGCCTGTGACGCTTCCCCGTATGGTGTGGGAGCTGTTTTGTCCCACATCATGCCAAATGGTCAAGAGAGGCCGATCACGTTTGCTTCCAGGAGTCTGAGTAAAGGAGAAGCAAACTATGCTCAGATTGAACGAGAAGCGTTGAGCATCGTGTTTGGGGTGCGTAAGTTTTACCAGTACATTTTTGGAAGGAAGTTCACGTTGCTGACAGATCACCGCCCACTGACTGCGATTTTTGGCCCACACCATGGCATTCCCTCTCTGGCCGCCAGTAGAATGCAAAGGTGGGCCTTGTTGTTATCCGCTCACACCTACGACATCAAGTACAGGAAGTCGGAATTACACGGGAATGCGGAAGGCCTGTCTAGATTGCCTCTCACTGACAGAGTGAAGGAGGCACGGGTGGCGGATATTTTCTACTTCAGTCAAGTGGACAGGGGCCCAGTAATGGCAGTGCAGGTACGCAAGGGAACACACAATGACCCTGTCCTGTCCAAGGTCATGGATTTGGTCATGACAGGCAAAAAAGAGAGTGATGACTTGGAGCTAAAACCATACATCTCTTGACGTCATGAACTTTCGGTGCAGTCAGGTTAGTCAAAGTGAAAGTCAAAGTTGTTTATTTGTCATCAAAGTTGTTTAATGACATCACATAATCCTATGCAGAGAAATTCTTGTGACATGGCTTGACACATCTACACAGTGGGCTTAAAAAGATTATATACAATATGAAGAAATTTTTAAACAATAATAATAATAGTAGCAATACACTATGTACTGAACAGTGATCCGGAGTGTACAACAGCAGAAGTAATAAATATTATAAATATGGCATGGAAAATTACTTATTTAAAGGTGCTTTGAATTCTGCTACTCAGATGTAGAGTGGATAAAGTGACCAGAGAATGTCAGGGGTCAAGAAATGATTTGTAATCAATGTTCCATGTTAAGCAGCCGAATGGCCTGCGGAAAGAAACTGTTTTTTTGTCTGGTAGTCCGTGACTTGATGCTCCGGTAACATCTACCAGATGGCAGCAGTGAGAAAAGGGCACGAACTGGATGACTGTGGTCTTTTAAGATGTTCTGTGTTTTCCTAAGGCAGCGCTTGTGGTAGATGCCTTGCATGGTGGGGAGACAACAGCCTATGATGCGCTCTGCTGACTTCACCACCCTCTGAAGGGCCTTGCGATCAGCAGCGGAGCAGCTGCCGTACCAGGCTGTAATGCAACCTGAAAGGATGCTTTCAATGGTGCACCTGTAGAAGTTTATTAAAATCCTGGCAGACATGCCAAACTTCTTGAGTCTCATCAGGAAATATAGGCGCTTTTGTGCAGTTTTTGTCGCCGAGCTTGTCTGACGGGACCATGTGAGGTCGTCACTGATGAACACACCGAGGAATTTGAACTCTGAAACTCTCGATGTGTATGGGGGCAAGACCCTCCCTCTGCCGCTTCCTAAAGTCCACTATCATCTCCTTAGTCTTGCTAACGTTGAGAGAGATGTTGTTGCTCTGGCACCAGGTAGCCAAGGCATTTACCTCCTCTCTGTATGCGGTTTCATCTATGTTGGAGATGAGACCTAGGATGGTTGTGTCGTCAGCAAATTTTATGATGATGTTAGAACAGTGTGTGGCCACACAATCATATGTGAACAGAGCGTACAAGAGAGGACTGAGTACGCAGCCCTGTGGGGCTCCGGTGCTCAGGGTCAGTGCGGAGGAGGTGAGGTTGCCCATTCTCACCATCTGGGGTCTGCTCGTTAGAAAGTCCAAGATCCAGTTGCACAGGGAGGTGTTAAAACCCAGGGTCCTGAGCTTGGGAATGAGCTTAGCAGGAACAATAGTGTTGAATGCTGAGCTGTAGTCCACAAATAGCATCCTCACGTATGTGTTCCCTTTTTCCAGATGGGAGAGGGCGGCGCTGTCTTGACTTGTCTTGACTTGTGTGCCGTCAGTGCGATGGCATCGTCTGTAGATCTGTTGGGGCGGTATGCAAATTGTAGGGGGTCCAAGGTGTCAGGAAGGGCGGCGCAGATGTGGGTTCTGACCAGCCGCTCGAAGCACTTCATGATGATGGAGGTCAGTGCTACTGGGCAGTAGTCATTTAGGCAGGTGATGGTAGGTTTCTTTGGAACCGGGACAATGGTGGCCTGCTTGAAGCAGGAGGGAACTACAGACTGAGTTAGGGAGAGGTTGAATATGGTAGTGAATACCTCCGCTAGCTGGTCAGCGCATCCTCTTAGGACACGGCCTGGAATGCCATCTGGCCCTGGAGACTTCCGCGGGTTTACTCTTTTAAAAGCTCTCCTTACATCAGCCACGTCCAGGGACAGAGTGCAGTCATCTGGGTTCTCCGCTAGCTTCTCAGGAGTGATGTTGGCCACCTCAAACCGTGCAAAGAAGGTGTTGAGCTCATCAGGGAGCGAGGGGGGGTATGGGCATCACAGCTATTTCTCCCTTTGTACTCCGTTATCTGCCGCAGTCCACACCACATCCGCCTCGGGTCTGAGCTGTTGTAGTTGGACTCCAATTTCTCCCTATAGCCTCTTTTTGCATCTCTGATGGCCTTCCGTAGGTCATATCTGGCCCTCCTCAGAGCCTCCAGGTCCCCAGAGTTATAGGCAGAGGACCGTGCTGCAAGCTTGGCACGGACATCACCGTTAACCCAGGGCTTTTGGTTGGGGAAGGTCTTTACATTGACCCATGGAACGACATCATCTATGCACTTGGTGATAAATGCTGTGACAGAGGTTGTCTACTGTGAGGAAGGAGAGTAATTATTCCCCCGGCTCTGTGCAAGACAGTGCTAAAGCAGCTACATGTGGGACACTGTGGAATAGTCTGCATGAAAGAGATTGCCAGGAGTTACTTTTGGTGGCCTGGAGTTGACGAACAAATTGAGGAAAAGGCAAGGGCATGTACGTCATGCCAGAGCATACGTAATGTACCACAACTGGCACCGCTGCATCCATGGGAATATCCTGAGGAACCATGGCATCATATTCACGTTGATTTTGCAGGCCCAGTTGAGGACAAAATGCTGTTGGTTGTTGTTGAAGCACACAGTAAGTGGCCGGAAGTGGCTATCATGAAATCTACCTCAGCTGAAAAGACCATTGAGAAACTGGGAGAAATGTTTTGTAGATTTGGGCCTCCTGTGCAGTTGGTTTCAGACAATGGCCCCCAGTTTACATCTCATGAGATGGCCACATTTCTATTGGCAAATGGGGTGCAACATATCACGTCATCACCCTACCATCCTGCCACAAATGGGTTAGCAGAAAGGTTTGTACAAACCATGAAACATGCTTTGAAAGCTTCGCTCGGGCAGGGCACATTTCACCAACGCCTTCATAGCTTTTTGTTGTCCTATCGCAGTACTCTGCACACGACTACCAAAGTGTCACCAGCGTATTTGTTGTTTCATAGAGAGCTCAGGACAAGTTTCGAACTGCTTAAACCAGCTACACTCAAAGAAACTGTCTTACAGAAACAAAAGAATCAGGTCCTGCGACGGAACCTGCGAGCAAAGGGCAGAACCTTTTCGACTGGATCAGCAGTGCTTGCCCGGAACTATGGTAATGGCCCGAAATAGGTTCCGGCTATTGTGGAGGCCCAGACGGGTCCAGTATCATATAAAGTCAAGACGGCTGGAAATCTTTCATGGAGGAGACACATTGATCAGTTGCTTAGTGGAGTCAGCACATGCACAGGTCTTCCTGAAGTCACTGATCCAATAGATGACAGTTCACCAACTTCAGTAGTCTCTACCACAGACCCTATCCCGTGAAGTTACGTGAGTAAACGGTCTGACATACCACTTGCGTTTGTGTCGTTCTTACGGTATACTCCATTAGTATATAATAATGTATACATCTAAAGCTCACCTCCATACACCTCTAATAGACATGTGTTTTGTACAGGATGTTATATTATGTGTACATCTATTCCTTACCTCCATACACATCTAATAGACATGTGTTTTGTACAGGATGTTATATTATGTATACATCTAAACCTAGTCTCCATACACCTCTAATAGACATGTGTTATGTACATAATATAACATCCTGTGCATATCTAAACCTAGTCTCCATACACCTCTAATAGACATGTGTTATGTACAGGATGTTATATTATGTATACATCTAAACCTAGTCTCCATACACCTTTAAACAGAACAGAACATCCCTCCCACCAATCACAATTCCCCCCATAGAACCAACAAAACAGAACACTGAGGGGTCCAAAAGGTATCTGTTGGAGATGCTATCAGGCAGGGCAGGCAGTATGCAAATGTTTAGGCACCCCTGACAATTTCCATGATTTTCATTTATAAATAATTGAGTGTTTGAATCAGCAATTTTATTTTGATCTATCAAATAACTCAAAGGTACAGTAATATTTCAGTAGTGAAATGAGGTTTACTGGATTAACAGAAAATGTACAATATGTATCAAAATGAAATTAGACAGATGGATACATTTTAAAGAAGGCTAGACTCACTGCCTGTGCCTCACCCAGCTGAGACCTATTTACTCATTACCTACTCTGCCACCATAGAGAAGGCTAGACTCACTGCCTGTGCCTCACCCAGCAGAGACCTATTTACTCATTACCTCCTCTGCGAACCATAGAGAAAGCTAGACTCACTGCCCGTGCCTCACCCAGCAGAGACCTATTTACTCATTACCTCCTCTGCGAACCATAGAGAAAGCTAGACTCACTGCCTGTGCCTCACCCAGCAGAGACCTATTTACTCATTACCTCCTCTGCGAACCATAGAGAAAGCTAGACTCACTGCCCATGCCTCACCCAGCTGAGACCTATTTACTCATTACCTACTCTGCCACCATAGAGAAGGCTAGACTCACTGGCTGTGCCTCACCCAGCAGAGACCTATTTACTCATTACCTACTCTGCCACCATAGAGAAGGCTAGACTCACTGCCTGTGCCTCACCCAGCAGAGACCTATTTACTCATTACCTCCTCTGCCACCATAGAGAAGGCTAGACTCACTGCCTGTGCCTCACCCAGCTGAGACCTATTTACTCATTACCTCCTCTGCAACCATAGAGAAGGCTAGACTCACTGCCTGTGCCTCATTCATAGATTGTATAATTACTGGATGTTACATGTGTGACGTCACCCATTGGTTTGTTAAGATCTGATTTGAGTCATCGAATTTGCCATTACGGCGCAGACATGTTGATTGGAGTCAGGGCCTCCCTGCTATTAGACGGTGGGCCGAGGCTCCATATGTGCTTTACTTTTCTAAATGAATGATCCCCATGGAGGGAGAACCTGTATTTGTAAAGTTAGGACGATTGTTTTATTCTGAACGATATGAGAAGTGTTGCCACTCCCAATTATTGCACATTTTCCCCAAAATCATAGTGCATGGCCCGTAAATACCTTCTCAATTTCAATTGGTCTATAAGGTAATTTCATTGCTACATTATGTTCTTTTCAGTTGCCTTGCTTTTAGTGCAGCTCATATAAATGAAAGCTTTTATCCAATAAGATTTTTTTCATCTGTGTTGTCTCCGGGTAGACTAGGGTATTCAGAATTCAGAGTGATACGGTGCATACTGTACCTGTAGAAAACGGCATGAGGAACGCCCTGAACCTAGCCTCGGAAAGCCACCTTCAGGGAGGAAAGACAAATGTTGGTAGTTTGCTAAACTTCTGGGTGAACAAAATAGTGGTATTTCTGAGTTCTGACATACTAACGTTAAGAAATATCTTAAAGCAAATACGATGTAGCCTATTTATAATTTGTTCAATAGATCACAGTGATAGTACGGTTATAATTGTGTACCATTATAATAAAACAATCAAAAACCTTAACAGAATAATATATGATTATAATTATCCCTGTTTTGGAGAAAGTCACTTCAAACAGACATTCTCATCTTACACAAAACGTCTGCAGTCCTTAGGGCAAATTCGTCTATTGCACAAACGTCTATTGCACTCGCGTTTACATACTGATTCTCTCACTTTAGCTAATTCCCAGCAAACACGTTACGTAACGGCGACCAACAGTGACGTCAGTATTAGTCGGGGATTTGTCACGTCACCAACAGACTTTGTGGCAACGTCATCAAAAGGTAATTCCGTGACCACAGCGCCGTGGTCATTTCCTTAACTTTCCACAACGTTGTGGCATCGTTATTTAAAGACCAGCTGATGACCAATTATTTGTTTATTTTCTTATCTCCTCACCACATCTTAGCCGCAACATTTCTTTACATGTAATTTGTTTTCACGTCTGTTTTTTTTGTAAACATATAAACTGTAAAATAAATTTAACAGTAGGCCTATATTTAAAAGTATACTATTTATTCAACATATTAACAATAAACCATTTAAAATTATTATTTTTATTCCATTGTGGTGGTTTCGATATCTGCATTCACTGCAGCAGATTTAAAAAAATGGCGGTTGCAATAAATTCCAGAGTGGACTCCAATCAAAACGCACTACGTGCACTCAAAAGTCCCACCCCCAAAGGTTCAGGTAGCTTTTTAACACTTGTGTACTTTCAGCGACACTATCTTATGCTAGCGACACTTCAGATTACGTCATATAGGTCGGTATAATGAGAAAACCTTCAAAATAAAAGCCCCAAGGTCAATGCATATCAAAGTGCATAAAACTTTAATTAGTTAGTGAACTCTATACAAAGGCCAGGTTTACGATGTTTTAAGCATGTAGAAAGTTTGATTTATGTGAAAAAATAAAATATTTAATAAAAAGGTTATAACAACAATGGTTGTGCCTAAATTATACATACCATGCTTGCATATGCAAATTTTGCTCTGTAAAAACTAAACTATCGCTTGAGCCAAAACATGGACTATGGATAACTGTTCAGTAGGATGTATTTTATCCAAATATAGTCTCAAATCCCAGGGCACTTGATGCTGTATGGCCAAGAAACACTAAATCAGGGACCCTCGTCACTCTCCCATTCATTTCACTGTAAGACATAATTTAACATGCAGATTTTGCTCTTTAAAAACTAAACTATCGCTTAAGCCAAAACATGCTCTACGGATAACTGTTCAGTAGGATGTACTCTATCCAAATATAGTGTTAAATCCCAGGGCACTTGATGCTGTATGGCCAAGAAACACTAAATCAGCGACCCTCGTCACTCTCCCATTCATTTCACTGTAAGACATAATTTAACATGCAGATTCTGCTTTATAAAAACTAAACTATCACTTGAGCTAAAACATGGACTATGGATAACTGTTCAGTAGGATGTATTTTATCCAAATATAGTCTCAAATCCCAGGGCACTTGATGCTGTATGGCCAAGAAAGACAAAATCAAGGACCCTCGTCACTCTCCCATTCATTTCGATGTAAGACATAATTTAACATGCAGATTCTGCTTTATAAAAACTTAACTATCGCTTGGGCCAAAACATGGATAACTGTTCAGTAGGATGTAAATCCCAGGGCACTTGATGCTGTTTGGCCGAGCCGTTCAAAACCAAGTTAGGAACACCAGAGACACAGTAGAGATATGGGAACCTTATTGGAATTGGAATGTTTGGTTTTCCTCTACCCTTCTGACAAGACCATTCACAGTTAGTTATTGAGGACGCTTCAGCCAGGTGCACCAGCCAATGAAACAGCCATTAACTTCTGGCCCTCATGACACCAGTTAGTTATTGAGGACGCTTCAGCCAGGTGCACCAGCCAATGAAACAGCCATTAACACTTCTGGCCCTCATGACACCAGTTAGTTATTGAGGACGCTTCAGCCAGGTGCACCAGCCAATGAAACAGCCATTAACACTTCTGGCCCTAATGACACCAGTTAGTTATTGAGGACACTTCAGCCAGGTGAACCAGCCATAAAACAGCCATTAACATTTCTGGCCCTAATGACACCAGTTAGTTATTGAGGACACTTCAGCCAGGTGAACCAGCCATAAAACAGCCATTAACATTTCTGGCCCTAATGACACCAGTTAGTTATAGAGGACACTTGAGCCAGGTGCACTAGCCAATGAAACAGCCATTTAACACTTCTGGCCCTCGTGACACCATTATGTATGATTCCTCTGCTATTGGAGGTGTGAATACCTGATGGAGGTGTGACTATCTAATGGAGCTGTGTACCTATTGTTTTTTGAAAGGTTGTTTTTTGCTATTAAAATAACTCTACTAAGCCTTCAATGTAGCCTAATGGTCTAGCAATAGATGTAAACATGTTTCATGCAACAGAACCAGTTACCAGCACCTTTATATATGTAAATTATCTAATCAGGTGCCATATAACGTTTTTGAATTTTACCTGAATTGCACCAGGCAAGCAGATGAAGAGCAGACAGAGACCTTGCATGAAGAAAACATGACAGTGCAAATACTATAGACCGTGCAGTGAGACATGCTATGTTAAAAACATTCCCTAGGGTGAGGTTTATCCAGTAATAGTCTCATATCCATGCTAGTGCTCTCCGTGGTACTGAAATGCATAAAAACATTCAACTCTCAACAAACACATAAGGTAAACAATGTTGAAGTTGATGTAGAAGAAGATGTAGCACTATACCAAATCCCAGGCAGTGCTGTGTCAATTTCCGCTGCCTTATTTCAGGGGTCAGAGCAGTCAGAGAAGCCATAGTCAGGCTTGTATGTACGTATAATGATGCTAAATCTGGCAGTCAAAGCAGGTGTGAATGGCCAGGTGGTAACCCAACATCCCTTTCAATTGTCTGGCATGTCCTGAATACAACTATCATTTGATAGGCCTGTAAAATATGAGGGTGTGTCCTATCAACCAGGTAAATAGGACTAGGGACATTGGTAGACACAACTTGTTTGGACGCCTTGCGTGGACAAGCTCAGATTTCTATTGTGGAATTCAACACAATTTCTTCAACAGCTTTTTGCAGAGGCTTCACTTCTTCATCAGGTATGCAATGTGGTCTCAAGTTGATATTTGTTGATGTTATTTAAATATTGTGTTATTAGTGTTTGTATGCATTTGTATTTATTATTTATATACAGTTCTTCTCAATTAAGTGTCTGTGAAAGCACTTTGTAACAACTGCTGTTGAAAAAAGGGCTTTATAAATAAATTTGATCGATCGAACGATTGATTGACTGATATAAAAACTGTTAATGACACTGTGGTCAACTTGATCTCCATTTTAACATTTGCAAAACAGTTATTTCACATGTTTTTAACATAGCATGTCTCACTGCACAGTCTATAGTATTTGCACTGTCATGTTTTCTTCACGCAAGGTCTCTGTCTGCTCTCCATCTGCTTGCCTGGTGCTAGAGCCCTGCACGGGCCTCAAATCTAGGCCCGAGCCCGGCCCTGGCCCGAGATGCTCAGGCCCTAGCCCGAACCGTGTGCGACAGCTCATCAAAATTATTGGCCCGAGTCCGAGCCCGTTTTTTTTCATTACACAGCGACAGCCTGCTCTATTTGCAGCCATTAAAATATGTCAGTTTTGTTAGCTATGTTCCTTGTAATTTCTTAAATTAAGTTAATTTAGACAAATGTTTGGAGCATTTCTTTTTTAATGATGACCAAGCAGCCGAGCCGACAGCGAGTAAACAAATTAGCCTCCCAAAGCAACGGTAATACTTTACTTAGCTACAATAATATCCATAGGCCTATATATTTATATAATATAATATATATATATAACAATTCTAGCATATCACACAGACAGTTAGTTTATATAATAAATGTTTCTATATTTATTAAACCACAGTGAGAAACACAACATTTTTGAAATACTAGTGAGGCAGGCATGCTGCTTACAACAGTGCTCGCAAACGAAATGAGCAATTGCATACAACCTAAACAAATAAAATAAATTAAAAACAAACTTTCCGGTTATCTTACCTCATAATGCACCAAAGAATACGGCCATTCTTTTTTTCCAGTAGTTTCCAACAGTTAAACAATCGATGGAGAGAGCGCGAGAATGCAAGCTGCGATAGTTAACGGAGTTAACTCCAAAATCGCTCCAATTATTCTTTAAGTCATATTACAATATTAACAAACCCATCCATTGTGTGACCATGTATGTCGATCGCTGAAATATTGAAACTAAATCGGCTTGAAATGTTATAACGTTGTTAAAATAAACATGAGACTGTGACCATCAT
>JACXGM010018867.1:6550-18856 GCA_016801145.1 Umbra pygmaea | reverse complement strand
GCAGGGATGTAATTCATTATTTCATGAAAGAAATTAGTTTATTGATGTCTGGAGCGAAGATAATCCCAATGCAAAACAATATTCATGATTCTCCGGTACGCACCAGTCATATTCTCGCATAGATTACTTTCTGGTTTCAAGACTATTAAAATGTAAAATAAAGGAGGTTTTCTATGATGCCATACTCCTGTCAGACCATGCCCCAAACTCCTTAGTCTATTTTGATTCCAATTTGGCTAGTGATATTCCCAAATGGAGATTTAAAACAAAATGGTTGACAGATACTGGCTTTGTTACTTTCTTAGATGAACAGATTAAGTACTACTTTGAAACAAATACAATAGAAACTTCAGAGAGTATCAGATGGGAAGCATTTAAGGCCTTTATTAGGGGACAAATAATTAACATTACTAGCGTTAAAGCAAAAGAAACCTACAAGAAGACAAAATCATTAGAAGCAGAAATTAAGAAATTAGAAGATGAATACTATCAGTCAGGTTCTCAAGAGGACACCAAAGATTACTCCTGTTGAGAACACAATATAATGAAATATTTACAACCAGAGCTTTATCTAGCTTATTACGGCTGAATCAGACATTTTATGATCAAGGAGAAAAACCTGGCAGAGTGCTGGCTTGGCGTATCAAACAACTCCAGAATGAAAGACTGATAACCTCATTACAGAACTATAATGATGATGATATTGTCGACCCTATTGAAATAAATGAAAACTTCAAAGATTTTTATGAACAGCTATACAGCTCAGAAATAGGTCTCAATACATATGAAATGAATAATTTCCTGGACAACATCCACATTCCGAAGATATCAGAAGTAATTAAGGAAGAACTAGAGAAAGATAAATTTAATGGAACTTTCTATAGCTATTGACAGTATTAAAGGAGGGAAAACCCCTGGACCAGATGGAATACCCATTGAGATTTATAAAATGTTCAAGCATAGACTGATGCCAGCATTATTAGAAATATTTAAGGAATCCTTTCTCAATGGAATCCTTCCAACATCTTTAAGGGGAGCACTAATTACTTTGTTGCCAAATCCGGGCAAACCGAAAAACAAATGTGAAAACTTAAGGCCAAATAGTCTTCTAAATGTTGATTTAAAAATTTTGAGTAAGATAATAGCCAGAAGACTGGAGAAAATAATTTCGAATATTATTGACAAAGATCAAAATGGCTTTGTACAAGGTAGACAAGGCTTCCATAATGTTAGGAGAATCCTAAATATATTATTTCACGAAAAAGGAGCAGCAGATAAAGCATTACTGTCACTTGACGCTGAAAAAGCTTTTGACAGAGTAGAATGGCTCTATTTCTTTGAAATCCTTGCATGTTTTGGCTTTGGAGAAAAATGTAATAAATGGATAAAACTACTTTATACAGAACCATATGCTGAAATCATGACTAACCGTAATATATCCCAAACTATTAACATACGAAGAGGATGTAGACAAGGGGATCCTCTATCCCCCCTGCTGTTCATTATGGCTATAGAACCACTGGCAATAGCAGTAAGAACACACCAAAATATAACGGGCATATCTATTGGACAACAAGACCCCCGTCTGGCTCTATTTGCAAATGATGTAATAATATTTCTTAAAAAGATGGAAAAATCCATCCCTGAACTATTAGAACTTCTTGATGTATTTGGAAAAATCTCAGGATATAAATTAAACAAATCAAAATCTTCAATAATGTTCTTAAATCATTTGGAAAGTAAAAACCCTCCTAAAATAACAACACAATTTAAAGTGGTAGATTGCTTTACGTATCTAGGCATTCAAATTGTCCCACAACTTAAATATATTGTAGACAGCAATTACAATCCATTACTGCAAGAAATTTCAAAACTTCTGGAAAGGTGGACAACCATACCAATGTCATTGATAGGGAAAATAAGTGTCCTTAAATTAATATACTGCCCAAATTATTGTATCTGTTTCAAAATCTTCCACTTCCTCCTCCAAGTAACCTGTTCAATCAGTTTAAGAGATTTTTGTGGAATAACAGACATTCCCGGACACGACTGTCACTATTGTACTTACCTTATGACAGAGGGGGACTCAAGTGTCTCAACCCTCTCTGGTACTATTTAGCAGCTCAATTAAGAACACTGTTGTTTTACTTCGCAGAAAGAGATACTCCTCCCTGGAAAGAAATGGAGGAACTTCAACTAAGTTTGCCCCTCCCAGTATACATGTACTCAGCAAGAACAAAGACCCTTAAAAAAAAATACAAAAAACCCTATTGTGAAAAATATGATTATAGTTTGCCATCAAATTAAAAACTATCTGAGAGAAACACCCTCTCTCTCTGTATTCAGCCCGATATGGGGAAATGACTCCTTCCTTCCAGGTAAAATGGACGGAGGATTTAAATCTTGGGCTACTAAGGGGCTAGGGAAAATAAGAGACCTTTACAACTCTCAAAAGATGCTGATGACATTTGGAGAAATGGTTGATAAATTTAACATACCCCGTAATCATCTTTTTAAATACCTACAGTTGAGAAATTTCATTAGAACTCACCAAAATCAAATACATCCCTTTTCCCAGAAAAGTCTACCATAGAAAAATTAATGAACATGAATTGCTTAGGGAAGAGTTTAATATCCAAAATCTACAGATGCCTAGTAGATGGAAGTACAGAAACATCTGCAAGACAGCTGGAGGCATGGAGAGAGGATCTACAGGAGGCAATCCCAATAGAAAAGTGGGAGGAGGCATGCTCTAAAGCACAATCGAGAACCACTAATTCTCGCCTGAAATTACTACAATACAACTGGTTGATGCAAACGTATATCACTCCAGAAAAACTTAACAGATATAACAGTGCTATACCTGATGTTTGTATTAAGTGTGAGAAGGAAAAAGGCACATTTTTCCACTGTATTTGGCAATGTACAGAAATACAAAAATTCTGGCAAGGAATAAAACTATGTATTCAAAATATTTTAAAGATTAAAATACCCTTATCCCCACAGTTGTTTATATTGGGTCTATACCCAGATAATTTGAAGATTAAGAAATACCACCGAACATTTGTAGACTTAAGTGTGTTAATAGCAAAGAGAGTAGTGGCCCTCTCATGGAAAAACACCAGAAGTCCAAGTGTAAACAGGTGGTTGTCTGAGCTATAACCCTTCCCTTGGAGAAAATTACATATACAATAAAACATCAACAACATAACTTTCACCAGATCTGGGACCCCTTCATTTACTATGTATCCAGAACAGATTTGTCACATGTGATGGAAGAGCCGGGGGACATGTAAACAGTGACACTTTGCAGTACCTAAGATTTTGGAAATATGTTTGTTTTACTTTTTTCTATATGACAGACCAGAATGGATTAATTCATTGACCTGATTCCCAACCAAGACTTGGAATTACCCAGGAGGGTGGGGGTGGGTGTGCGGGGGGTAGACATGTTTGTTTGGGACATGTATGTATTTCTTTGTTTCGTTATGAAAACAATAAAAATACTGTTGGTAAAAAAAACAGAATCACTGAGTTGGAAAAACCCCCCTCCTCACCCCCCTCCTAAAACTGACTTGTAAACTTAACCAGATGTAGTTAATCACCTTCTCAAAAGCACACAAAGCCAATTGACTTTCAACTGTGATCAGCTGTGGTCATTTTGATTAGCTCAGCATGAAACAAGCTTTTGGTAGTGCAACTAACGACAACAATCAACTATGGGTGGCGAGACTTTATCTACGGGATAAAGTTGTGGACAGGCACAAGTCATATGGATACAGGAGATGGACAGCTATGCTGGTCAGATTGTGCAAAGTGCGTAACTGCATAAGAGGGTTGGGTGGGATTAACGTGCAGTGGTCTGACAATAGATTTGTTAGTAGTGCTTTGAAGGTGTTTAGCGGGACAATGGATTTCAGGGATATTTGTAGAAAATTCCAATCACTTGCAGCAGAGAATTGGAAGGAGATGCGGCCAGAGGAGCTGCAGGCTTTAGTGGCAACCAGAGTTGGAAAGGTGAAGGAGGCTTTATTGCGATATACAAAGCCAATCCTGGACTTTGATTGGAGCTGGTTGATGTGGGTCTGTAAAGAGAGTGAGCAGTCTAACCCGACACATAGGAATTTGTAGTAGTCTACATAATCCAGTACAGACCGTCAAGTGTGGTGATGTTTGGTGGGCAGGCAGGTGCAGTATATGATCATTTGAAAAGTATACATTTAGTTTTACTAGATTTTAAAAGTAGTTGGATGCAATGGAAGGAGTGTTGTATGTTATTAAAGCTTTCCTGAAGGTTTTTAAACAAAGAGTCCAACGTTGGGCCAAACGTATAAAGAATGGTGTCGTCTGCATACAGGTGAATCATAAAGTCACCTGCAACAAGAGCAACATCATTGATGTATACAGAAAATAGAGTTGGCCCGAGAATTGAACCCTGAGGCACCCCCATAGAGACAGCCAGAGGTCTGGAGAGTAAGCCCTCCGACTTGACACACTGAAATATGTCTGAGAAATCATTTCTGAACCAGGCTAGGCAGTCAGTAGAAAAACCCAGGTTCTTTAATCGATCAATGAGGATGATGTGATTGACAGAATCAAAAGCCTTGGCTGGGTCAATGAAGACTGCTGCACAGTAGTGTCGGCTCGGAAACCGGATTGCATGGATAGTGGCCCTGATCAAAGGTGTACATACCCTTGAATGATAGGCATGATAATATACAGTACACACCAGTTGACACACACACACACCCACACACACAGGTTTAAATTGCTATTAAGGGTGAATTTCCAAACCTGGAATTGTTTGATTGTCATTACTGTCCGTGTATAAATAGTCAATGATCAGCAGCATAGTGCCCTGTATTCCACTTGTAACACTAACTACGAGCAGTAGATAAGTAGGGACCAGGCTCTAGGTTCAGAGGAGCAATTGTTATTTAAATAATAATACCCCAGACCACAAAAATAAATTGAAATGCTGGCTTGTTTATATATGAGAGTAGGAAGAATTTAAAATAGTAAGTAAGTAAATTTTATTTACTAAGCACTCTAACACAGCAAGGCTGAGCGAGGAGCTGAACAGAATTATAAATACACCATAGAGTACATAATAAAACAAAAAACGAACAGTAAATTAAATAAATATAATCACTCAAGAGGTAGTGGGAAACACTAATGCATAATATTTTTAAGTTTGGATTTAAAAACTGTCAATGAAGGAGCCTGCCTAATGGAACGGGGAAGCTGACTCCATAGCCTAGGAACTATGGTCTGAGATATACAAAGGGGCCTGTCCATTAAGAGCTTTAAAAACAAACAATAACATTTTAAAATGTATTCGATTCTGGACTGGAAACCAGTTCAGAGAGGCCAAGACTGGAGAAATGTGATCAAACTTCCTAGTGGATGTTACAAGTCTGGCAGCAGCATTCTGCACCATCTGAAAACGGGAAAGAGAGGGCTATGGAAGACCATAGTAAAGGGAATTAAAATAATCCAAACGTGAGGTGATAAAAGCATGAATAACAGTGTCAAGGTCATTAAAAGACAATGCAGATTTAAACTTAGAAATCAGTCGTAACTGATAAAAACTGTTTTTTACCACTGAGTTAATCTGCTTAACTAAACCAAGGTCTGGGTCAATGATGACGCTGAGATTCCTTTCGTGAGAATTGACTTTGGGGAAAACAAATTGCCGATCCTGTTAGCAAGACTGGCTCTAGAACCAGCAGGACCAAAAATTATCACTTGAGTCTTATCCTCATTCAATTGGAGAAAATTACTCTAAAGCCATTTTTTTATAGCTGCTATACAGTCTAAGAGAGGTTGAACAGAACCGTTGGGTTTCAAAGGGAGATAAATTTGTGTGTCATGGGCATAAATATTAAACAACATTGTGTTTTCTAATGATATCTCCCAAAGGAAGCATAAATTAAAAAGATTCAGCCCCAAAATTGACCCTTGCGGAAACCCAGAGGAAACGGGGGCCACAGAAGATGAAAAATTGCCCATAGTGACTGACAAGGCTCTGTCTGTGAGATAAGATCTGAAGCACTGTAGTGCAGTCCCTTTTATCCCAGCCCAGTATTCCAACCTCACAATCACAATGAGGATGTCGTGATCTACCGTATCAAAGGCAGCGGTGAGATCCAATAAAATCAAAACAGCATTATTCCCAGAATCAATAATAGACAATAAATCATTAAACACGTTCAACAATGCTGATTCAGTGCTATGGTGAGCTGAAAAACCTAATTGAAGAGGTTCAAAAATGACCGATGACTAAAAAATGGAAGAGACAACACAACTTTCTCCAATAATTTAGACAAAAAAGGCAGTCTAAACACAGGTCGGTAACTATTCAGGCAAACTTGATCTAAATTTGGCTTCTTAAGAAGAGGTTGAACAGCAGCATGTATAAAACCACCAGGGACAACACCAAGATCGAGGGAAAAATGTATAATTGACTGGATACTAGGTCCAAGGGATGTAATTGATGATTTAAAAAATAATCGCTGGGACAATATCATGAGGAGAGGAGGACGGCCTCATACCACCAACCATGTCACTAAGAGTAGGAAGAGAAACATGTTAGAAACTACAAAAAATATTAAAAACAGCAACCGACGGCAAAAGATTATCCACAAGGGGTAAATCCAGAGAAGAGCGAATAGCCTTCATTTTTTCTAGGAAAAAAGAACAATTTGTCACAGATTTCACCAGAAATAGCTACTTTAAAATGACAGCTCGGATTAATTGCAGAATTAAATGTAGCAAATAAAATCTTAGGTCTATTGGAGTGTGTGTTTACAGCGGATTACAGTAACAATATTACTTTTTTGGGTAACGAAGTAACGCTTTACATAAAAAATATCGGTAACTACACTACTTTACAAGACTATAGAAACGCCCCTTCCTGCATTACCCAAGCAGTGTTTGCCTGTGTGTAAAGTTCTGATCTGTTTAAGTGGTGCGTGCATGCGTGCTGCCTGTGTGTGTGCTTGCCTGGGCACTGTTGCCATAGAGATCGATTTGAGTGTCATAGCTGTTGGTGCGAAAGAGAGAGGGAATATATACGGTCTGTGAGATGGAGACGAAGACAGCTGATTTCGGCCAGTGGTGATGTTCACATTACTTTCAGTTTATTGCTCAAAAGGACAAAAATATTTGTGTGCAACCTGTCTAAGCATTTGTCAGCCCAGCATGGCAATACAAAACTTGTAAAGATCCTGCTTGCCGGTCTATGACGAGTGGATAGGGTTCATTGTAGAAGATATGCTTCCCCTTCCCCTATCGAACATTGAGTTGCCCAGGTTTAGAAAAAGACTAGATAAAATACCCGCGAGTCGCAAGCCAACATATGACAGGAAAACATTTTCCCATTACCTGGACAAGTGTTATTCCAATATGGAATCGAAGCTCAAAATAATTTTCAAGTCCCTGGATCATGTGTCTACCACCACGAACATTTGTGATAATTGCAAGACACAATAATTCTTTAATAGGTTCAAGAGTTTGTGACTTGGTACACTATATTAGTGCCTCTGGAAGCCACATCTCCAGGAGGCAGATGAGCACGAGCTAAGGGGAAAATATTTTTTGGGGGATGACGTGCATTTTCTGTTTCCTTTTTTGGGCTTAAGTGTAATTCTGATTTAATTCTATTAGATAAAGTGACCTTTATATTTATAATTTTCATTGACCACTTTTTTGCCATGAATCTAATAAAAAGCTGGTTTTGTTCTCAGGAGATAAGTTTTGTACTCATGTTTCCCAAAGCCTATGTTTTGAAACTTTACGTTGACCCCATTTTACAATTGACCCACCATAGCCTCCTTTATCCAGTTGTTTTTAAATTTTACAGTGAGACATATTTCTTTGTGCAGACAGAGATATTGTTCTTTCATATGGTTTTACATGCCATTTTGTATACATTATACAATAAACACAATGCAGACAGGCTAAGTTATGATAGGGCTATGATGTTTGTCCATGTATCTACACGGTAAATCAATAAACAGGAAAGTAAAGTAATAAGTAGTGAAGTTACTTTTCAAATGCAGTAACTAGTAAAGTAATCTCAGTACAATTTTCAGAAGTAACTAGTAACTAATAACTTTTTTTGAGTAACTACCCCAACACTGCATCTCAGCTATACGGCACGCCTTCCTCAAAGATCGGGAATGATAATCTAGCCAAGGGTAGGATTTCATTTTTTTAAATTCAACTTTAGAGGAGGAATAGAGTCTAGGATTTTTAGGCAAGATGTGTAGAACAATGAGAGTAACTCCTCAAGTTTAGAAGAGTACTGAGCAGTAGATAAAATCAATGATTCAAACACATTTTCCTGATAGCTGTCAGAAAAATTGGTTACAATACGGAAAATGTATATTTGTTGTAGTAATGCTGGCTCTGATGGTTGTGATTTTGTTATTGAAGAAGGCTGCAAACTCCTTGCATTTAGTTTCAGAGGCTCAACTTTTCCATTTCGGGATAGGGACAGGGTTTGGCAGTTTGTCTATTGTTGAGAATCGTATTCTGGGGTTATTTCCACTTTCTATAATGATCCTGGAAAAGTGTTTTTTTCTTGCAGCACGTACAGTGTTATTGTATGTTGCTAAGGATTTTTTGTAGATACTGAAATGGACCTCAAGTCCAGTTTTTCTCAATTTTCTTTCCGCTGCCCTATTTGCACGTTTTAATACACGGACAGAGAATTTTTTTTCCTGGAGATGCTTTCTCTCCTAGCCTCTTTTTTTGTTTAATTGGCGCTGCTTTGTCTAGAGCATTTGTCAGATAGTAATTTAGTTTGTTAGCCATCTCGTGGACTGTATTGATTGTGATAAAATTAAGCTGAGTTAGTACCCTTGAAATATGTTGCTCGACCGCTTCATCTACGTATCGTTTTCTGACTATATTTTGTACCTTATTCTTGGTTTCAGATATGTGTGCATCATAAAATACACAGTAGTGTTCTAAAAGGGAGACATTTGTCACAGAAAGATTTGTATGGATAATCCTTTTGATATCACCAGATCCAATGTATTTCCATGTTCAAGCGTCTGTTGTGAGACCTGTTGAATCAGGCCAAAAGTATGCAGGATGTTCATGAATTCCATGGCATACTTGTCAGTATTATTATTTACCTGAATGTTTAGGTCACCGTTTATAAGAATTTTGTCCTGTTTGATGATGGTCAGTGACAGTATTTCAGAGAAGTTGTTTTGGTGGTCGATATATATCTCAACACTGGTATTTCTGCTTTGAGAGTGAAGGCCACATATTCAAATGTTGAGAATTCTCCGAGATAGTGCTGGGCGGTATGACCAAAAATGTATATCACGGTATTTTTCAAAATTCTACCGGTTTCACGGTATATGACGGTATTTATTAATTTTTTCCATGCATAATCAGGGGTTCCCAGTATTTTCTACTGGCTGAGATAGGAATTATTGCAGTAGATTCGTACATTTTTTGGTATTCCAAGACGTGCTTGCGGCTAAAGTGGTGGAGTAAATTGATAAATTGCTTGTATCCGATGTTGTGAGTAGAATTTACAGCTGTTGCACCAAATAAAAATAAGACTAGTCGTACTTAAGTCCACTGTAAGCAACGCGCGTCCTTGAAATCAGAATATTACTAGTGATAGTTGACAGCTATCTTCGACGTGAGATGACTCTACAGTGTAACCCTATGGGGCGAATATGCTATCTTGAAATAAATTGCTTATTTTCACTATTACCGGCACATGCATGTTATTATCAACGTTTGTCAATATGTAAATGGCCCTTACGGAAATATTCCAGTGCATATTTACCTTCTATATCGTAAATGGGCCTCTAAAATTGCTCATTGTAGGGAGTAAACATGTTGCCTAAAGTCTCTGAGTAGTGTTTACCTTTTCTCTTCAGTCTCCCGAGTACTGACATAGCTAACCTTTCGTAGTTCATCCATCGCCGACGACAGGTTAAACTTACTCGATGGCAAAAATTTTAATTGTAACTAGTGCTGCAATGTAATGTACTACATTGTTAGGCTATTATTATTATTATTAACACCAGACATCAATAAACCCTTCCCATGTTGTAGCCTAAAAAAACACATTCATTTCACATACAGCTCCCTCACTTTTCTGGTTCACAGGGAGCTTGTAATTTTCTTCCCCGTTTCCTGGACTTTCATTGCAGCCAAACGGGCCACAGTTGTGCATTTATTTTTTCAGTGATTTCTGTAATTTTTTAAATAATGTATTACACTTTTTCCACTATTCGCTACACTATGTCAATTGGAATCAGCTGAATGTTGGGCTCCAACATGGAGTCCACAAAATACGTGACCACCTAGCTCAGAACACTCCATTCCCTAGTTGGTTACACACTCTCTCTATTATATGGTCTGTTTTAAACGTTCCAACGTCGCCCCCTGGCAACCGTTTCATTCCATAAGCCATGAAGTGTAAAAGAAAAGAGAAGCTACCATTAAAATACTTGCATTACATTGGCTTAAAAATATATAATTTTCATGTAATTATAAATTCCACTAATAATAAATAGATCCCTAAATTCGATGTGCCTGCAAGAGAATTGCAAATAGCTAATCCCCTTTACTAATTGTTCTGAGTTACAAAGCCAAATAATGTGTGTGTTTGCTGTGGTGCACTACGGTACGAAAAATACATGGAATTAGCTGCTTTAACCAAGTTTAGTTAGACAAAACAACTAACATTGTCCTAACTTGAGAAAGATAACAGAAAATATATTCACAATTTAGAATGAGGAAGGGCAGTGAAGCGTCAGTCTTAACAAGCATTAATGTTCAATACTGTAGTGCTGGAAAACAATGTTTTGGGATGGATCGCACAGCTGAAAGTGACTAAGATTAGTTTGTAACGTAGTTAGTACCGTTTTAACAAACAACACGTTGGCTATTTCCAGGCATTTGATTGATAATCCATGTAGTTCGCTGCTAACGTAAATAATGTGCCCTGTATCTTCGATTGAACAAAACAGTCTTTCTCCAAAGAAATTACAGCTAAATCTTAATGCCATTAGAGTCAGAAAAACAATACATTTTAAATAATTTATATAAATCAGCATCTTGCGCCCTGGCTGTGCCTGCTGGCTACTAGGCGTAGCTCATTGAGAGCTTACGCCCGGCTGGTGCAACAGGTATAAATATAAAGTCAGACGTGAAGGGCATTTTATGTCGGAGGTACAGTTAGGACCTATATATCCAGCTGGTGCAACCGGCCCCTGGGCACTACTGTTTACCCTCCCCACGCCTCGCAGTCGCACCATGCGTGTTTAGAAGCGCAACATTGAAAACGGTCTGAACTGAAACAGTGTTGCGCAGCGTAGCGTTCCGGACGTTATGTAGCCTATTCAAATACACCGGTATCGCGGTATATCAAAAATTCATATCATAACAAAAATAAACACCGGTATTCGGTGTGAACCGGTATACCGCCCAGCACTACTCCGAGATCAACCTTTGTACAGTAAAAATGTTCATGATAAATCACGGCTAATCCTCCCCCCTTCTATCCCTTCTTACTGACTGGACAAATTTATAATTTTTTATAAATATATATATAATGTGTTGGATTGATATTTTCATCTAGCCAGATTTCTGTTAAAAACAAGAAATCAAATTTATGGTTGACAATGAGATCATTGATTAAGAAAGATTTGTTTTTTTTTTAAGAAAGACTTGTTTTTTAATTATCTAAAATTTAGTAGTGCTAATTTAGTTAGAGTTTGCTCCAAAGCTATTTTGTGTTTGGGAATTTTTGTCAAATTGGAATAGATTATAGGGTGGGGGAAAACTGGGTAGTCAAAACAGTAATAGGCATTGGTGTCAGTGAATTCACAACATTGTTCTTATCACTTATTGTTTGGGTACACATTGACCTAAAGTCATCATGCACTGTAACATTTCTCTCCATCTGAATCCCACAAAAACTGCTTCTTTTAAAGTCAGTATGCACTGTAACATATCTGTCCATCTGAATATTACAAAACCTTTCATGCCACAAGCTAATAACGTCAACATTGGTGGCACTGTTTGCGTGATATCACTGTTTTCTAGAAAGTAGTTCATCCATTCATCAGAGACACTGATCGCAAATCGTCTGTTGAGCACTAGCACTCTCTGGTCACTTTATGCTCTCTACATCTGATGTAGCAGAATTCAAATGCACCTTTGAAAACAATTTTCCATGCCAATTCTATAATGCATACTGCTTCTACTGTTGAACTTTTTCCAGACCACTGCTCAGTACAGAGCGTTTTATTATTATCATTATTA
>JACXGM010018865.1:6251-18858 GCA_016801145.1 Umbra pygmaea | reverse complement strand
TTTGAAACTCCTTGACTCGTAATATTTTCGATTGTTGCAAAAATGGCTAAATAACGACTGTGCAATATTCTAGAGGGTTTTTTCATCAAAGTAACACAAACAATTAATTGATTGAACGTTTTGTTTAAGAGCTATTGAGATTTGAAGAACCGAATGTCTGTCGAATCTCCAACCTGAAACTATCTTCACCGCAGTAAAATCCCTCGCTTTGTAAAAAGGGAAAAAAATGTATATGTAGTCTCTTTTTTGATTTGGGGAATGTAAGTGTAATTGAATATTGTCTTTCGTGGCTGTGACCACCTCATTTTTTTAAATCGCCTCTGATTTCAATGTATAACATCGTCTCATCGTCGTTTCTATACCACAACACACTTTGAAGGTACGTTTCTCAATGTGTGGACAAAAGTGATCTGCTGAAAATGTCATCGGCTGCAGATATTGGTCATATTGTTTTTCTTACCAGTCTGCGACGGGAATTTGTGTGAACGCTTGCTTCATTACTCATCAATGTTCCAAAGGGTTCTGTGAGCAGTGCGTGGTTTATCAGTTTTGATAACATTCGTTTCATCATGACAATGTTAAGCAGTTTCTTGAACAAATGTGACACACAATGCCAAAGTTGACCAACAAGCGTGACGTTTCCCGTCATTGCAAAAAAGTAAATATCACAAACAAAATCATGTTCTTGTTAAACGACATTGAAGCGCCAAACCTACGCTCAGTGGCCATGCATCTCAGATACAGCCTACAGATTAAAAAAAATATCTATAACGAAGAAATTTCTTTATAATCATCTGATAACGAAATTAGAAAATATCTATTTGACCCGACCTTCCATGGAATTTCTACATTAGTCGAAGAGACTGACTACTGGGGAGAAGAGCTCACTGTGAGTGAGGTCGTGTCTTTTCAACTCTGCGCCCCCTAGCTTGGAGATTTATCATGCGCTCATACTATAATATGCATGATCACTCGTTTGGAATATCAATTTAGGAAATTATAGTATAAAGTTATCTAATATATACAATGAAGTGTTGTTATACTGTAAGTTATGTAAATGTACTTTGTTATTAAAGGGGATTCCGAGGGGAAAACATTTAGAAAAACATGAGTAAAACAAAATGTAGCAATTTTTTAATTATGTTCCAAATCTTGGAGGAAAAACTACATTCAACAGATTTTTTTTATTTGAATAGAATTTTATCAGTTCATTACCTACTGATTACTTATTGTCACACATGGTTTATACATTTTTTTATTAAGGATAAATACAATGGAATTTAAAGTCCCCATATGTATACTTCAGTTTTATTGGTCTGTCTCCTCAGGATAACAGGGGATCGCATCAGGGACCGGCGTGCATCTCTCTACCACAGCATTGATCTCTCCCACCTTCACGCCATCATAGGTCCCTGTGATGGTGGTCCAGTGGGTGTCTCCGTTGTGGTAGGTCCGGCTCAGCCTACCAGTGAAGGGGATGTCAGCTGTCATCTTCCGACCGTCCATCCGCACGCCACAGTAGTGGTTGGGAGGGACTAGCAGCTCCACAGTGATAGAGTGGCTGATGGACTCAACCAGGGTTGTTCCCTCTGAGAAAGTCACTGTCTGCTCCTTAGTGAACTCCACTGACCCCGGGTTGAGAATGGGCACTTGGGCCTTCATGGTGGTGGTGGTGTTCCGGCTCTCCCTCCCGATGTTCCAGTTCTTCTCCACTGTACTGGTCTTCTCCAGCAAGACCTTCTTCGTCACACTGCTGCACTCCAAGTTAGTGACCTTAGCGAGCTGCATGGCCTCAGGAGGGTAGTTGAACAGCTCAATCCGGTCGATGGCATACTCTACGTGGGAGATGTGCTGGGTGTAGGCATCCCTGTTGATGTTCAGGACCTGGTAGCTCTTGTACCAGTATTCTTTCCCCTCCCAAGGCAGGAAGAAAGCTTCATGTTGGGTCACAACTTTTCCCAGACCATATTTGTTTTTGCCAACATATATGTCAACACCTGGGCAAGTCTTGACAGCATGTTGGGGGACAGCACCGTATTTGTCCTCAATCCACTCTAAGAACTCAAAATCATCCACGTTGACCAGGACTTCAAACTTGGAAGATGAATACTCCTTGTCTGCATATGCATACTGGCAAAAACTGCCTTTGCTTGTGGTGTAGAAGCCAGCTTCGCAATTTACTTTGCAGATGTAGTCATGTCGTTCAGTGTAACCGTTGTAGATGCCCACAGCACCGTTAGGGAGAAACCCTTCCCACTTTACCCATTTGAGGTTTGCGTTTTCTCCATACATGAACAGGGAGTCAGGGACCTGGAGCTCCAAATCGGAGTTCTCTGTCAGTCTGAGTGGACTGTGGATATCTAGATCGGGGACCACATCTTCCAGCAGAGGGTTGAGGCTGGGCTCTGGGTTGAGACAACAGAAAGCAAAGGTTGTAGGTTGCATTGGAGTATTGTTTGTAAAATAATAATATAACTAAGTTGCTTAGTATGGAGTGAACAGAAAACAATGTTGAAAATGTAGGATGGAAATTTTGTGATTAACAAAATATATTTTAAGTCTCCTATTTTTGGAGGATGTGTAAAATGTTCTTTATATGTGCAAAATATATGTAAGCCACAATTGAACATTATTTACAAATGAAATTCCAATTTTGATTGCAAGTAATGTTTGTGGAAATTTGGCTTTACTTTTACAACCAATGGCCAAAATCACAGAATGCATTTTCAAGGTTTTGATAAAGGTTTTTGTGTAGTAATATAATCAGACTAACTGCTGGGTGCCTCACGTCGTTCCAGGTGAGAGATGCTTGACAGGGAGACTGGACTGCAGAGGTGCAGTGTGGCCAGGGTGACCAGGAAAGAAGGTCTCATCTGAGGGATAAAAAAACAAACATCAGTGGATCTACAATAGCTGAACTGACATTAGCAGTGCTTCATTGTCGTAGTTGGCAAGCATTTGTTGAAGCATAAAATAAGTTTTGCTTAAATTTTTCAATCGTTCAATCTTGTACTGTTCTTTTTTTACTTTTCATATATTTTTTGGTTTTCTTCCTAATTTTGGTGATATTTAATTGGAACTCAAGGCCCTGCAGCAACTGTCAGCTGAATTGGGACAGGCACTGTCTTCATTGTGGTGTTCACTGGTATCCTTGTGTGCCAGAAAGAATGCAATATTCAGACATTTTTCTTAATTGATGTCACAAGCACCCAACTGATTCAAAGTGTTGCTACAGTGCAAAAAGGCAAGGCAACCCAATTCAATTACTAACACCCTAACCCCAGATGATGTTGGCCTATTGCACTACACTTCATGGGACCCCTGACTACTCTAGAGAACCGGTTTTGAACCCTGCTCACTTAATAATGTTGCTGACTTTCAGCCTGAGACTTTATCTAATAGTTAGATTATATTATAATAATTGTTATATAATATAGTTATTATTATTAATAATAATATTAATTATTAATGTATTAACTTTTATTTATACACATGGTTACACTTCCCCATGATGTAGTTAGTATATTTGTAAGGGCTGTTCAAAGAAAATGGAAACATTGATTAAACTTTTTCTTGGCCCAATGACAACTATCCAGGTGAGAAATGTAGGCCAATATACTGTACTGTAGGGACATTTTACTTTTGCTAATTTCCATTAATTGTTAAATCCATTCTATAAGGGCCTTTTAATGTTTCAGAGGGTGTCTTTCTTTAATTAATATAAAAATAGTGAAATCAAAATAGCACTCATACACCGGAGCAAAGCTTAATATCATACATTTTGTCTTTGTAGCACTGCAGAAAAAAAAGATGCCTGTTGTAAAGATGCATGTTAGACTAGAATTAAGACAAAAACTTTATAGAGATACAAATATCAAATACATTTACAAATGTCAAATACATTTCAACCATGCTTGCTTTAAGCCTCCAACAAGCAATTCTATGGATGAAAATGTGTGAACTACAAATATATTGTTTGTGCTACTTTCACAGACTTTATTAAGTACAGGATACTGGGCTGATTACATTACATGACAGGGTGTGCCGATTATTTAATTATTGGATCATTTAGCAGATACTCTTATCCAGAGGGAATTACATTCAGTACAGGGACATTCTCGGGAACAACTTAGGGTACAATACCTTGCTCAAGGGCACAATGACATTTGGCCCTCTTGGGAATCGAACTGATAAACTTTAAATTACACACCTGACTCCCTAAACACTGTGTCACATGATGTCCCACATTATGCTAAATACTAAAGAGAATAGTTTTTAGAATTTACGAAATCTTCCTCTCCACTTAATTAAAAAGTAAAGCATTTCATTTTTCAATGTAGTTTTATGTTCCGTGAAGCAGACGCAAAATACAACAAAAAATACAAATATTGGTATTCAGAGTCACCAGCAACAACACATGTTATTGAGTAGGTAGATGTGAAGAAGCTGTTTTACCTTGACAGGTTCCTCTTCCAGTGTCATGATCTGAAGGTTCTGCAGGGTTTTAAAGCTCGCTGTAGGATAATTGCCCCCAATAAAGCAACACACACTTCAATGGCCCCATGGCCGTTTGCATAATAATGTTGCTGCAGGTCGATGTCGTGCCAAACAGAAAATAAATAGCCTAATTTACAAAGCAACAAGGCCACTGGGTAAAAATGTAAATGACCATATTATTGTGTTAATATATCTTAGATTTGAACCTTCACCACTAATATTTAATAACTCTATGATAAGGTGGGAGGAGTTTTGTGCACAAAAATGTCAAAGGATACGTCTAATATTACGGTTATTTATACATGCACAATTGATGTCTATCTACATTAATTTAGTTAAAAGTTTACCTTATTGCTCTATATATCTTATTGCTGATTCAGGAAAAGTTTTTCTAAATTAAACTGGTATAATTGGTAACTTATAAGATAATGAGCTACTGAAGAATAAGCCAAAGTCCAGAATGAATGAAAGTCTTATGGATTTGCAGAAAGTATTTGTCTCTGTTTTTATAAGTGTCAATATAATTTGTTGTACTATGTTGTGTCAACATTTTCACAATTATTAAATTATGATTATGGTCCATGTACAGTGAATTTTGCATGCAAGTTTTACATATTTTATGACAGGACAGTAGGAAGAATAGGCTAGGGAGACAGGCATGAGGAGGAGACAGGCATGAGGGGGAGACAGAGCGGAAGGACCCAGAACAGCGTCTGAGCAGGCGCGTCTCCAGGACCATGTGAGGTGTAGAGGCAGTAGCTTAATGTAGACTGCTACACAACTCTGTAACAAACAACAGTTTTCATATGCAGTGCAGTTTAAATAAATAAATATATTACTCAGTGACACAGCCACCATAATTTTTTTTAGAAATAGTAGATTTAGTACAATGTTTAAAAATGTTTGATTACATAATTAATATATTAATTATTGATTAAATAGTTATAGTTTAAGATACCGTGTCAGACTGTAAGATAAGGTTAAGAATGAAACCTTATTACTTGGTAAGTTTATTACAGCAGTGCACTTTATACACATTTATTTTCTGATAGACAGCACCCTACAGGTGTCCCCTTCACTGCCCCGGTGTATTGAAATAGGATATTTTCACCAGAGGGAGGAGCGCCCCCTACTGACCCACCAACACCTGTTCCAGCAGCATTTGGTGTCCAATCCAGGGACTGACCAAGCTCGACAGCGCTTAGCCTTAGGAGCAAACCAGCAGTGGGGTTATGGGAGCCATGCTACTGAATAATGTTCCTAACTCTCCCTGACTAAATGTTGGACTGTTTACTGAAGTGCACACCTCACTCACAGAGAACATGGTAGAGCATAAACAGAGCTGGTAGTTTACATGTTTGTAGATGTTGTGTTGTTGCTAGGTGGAGCTAGGTGGAGACTCACTCAAGAGTAGTCTGTTATCTTTCTACCTACACGTGAAGCTGCAAGAAAATCAAACTATATATAAATTCTGCCCCTGCTGTCACACATTACTGAGAGATTTATGTACTGTAGCATGAGATGACAACGGTGCACTGGGTGGACTGTACTTAGCTGTGGGCACTGTAATCCATCGCCATTTGCTGCGTGTTTGACATACTGCACATGTGAGGACACACCCAGAGCTCTGCACCCCCTGATTCTCAAGGTCAACCAACCACACCAGCAGGAATGTCAATGGACCTTTTCCTGTTGGTTACCAGTTAAATGTTAATTGATTACCATGTTCACTTGTTTAGCACTTAAGCACACAATCAGTGGTCAACAGTTGTCAATTTCATCCACAGGGTGCACACGAGTACGGCTTGTAATAACCAACTTGGTGTGATGGCGCTTTTCTGTAGATTAAGAGAGGCTTTGACACCTCTTGGAGATACAAGAACCTATAGTTTGATAACTAAAGACAAAGAGCAATATAGTAACACTGCAATGTAGATACACTCATTATGTCAAAGACTACTGCCGTTATCACTGACTCTATCAAGGTGAGGGTCAAATACATGGAACTGTTCTGACGATCCCAAGACTGCAGACCAGATCTGAAGTCCTAGAGAACGATAGCTACTATCAATTGGTAGGCAGAAACGACTCAATGTCCTTCTGCAGATAATGGAATAAGATAGAGAGTATAACTTTCTTCACATAGATTGTGTAATCAGGTTAATAATCCCTTGTCTTATCTTTAATATAAAGGTGGTATCATTATTGTGAAGGTGGCGTGATAATTGTGAGGCTATGGCATTTTGTCCTCGCAAGACGTCTTCACAACAACAACCCCAACAAACGTTATTTTCTCAAGCACCTAATACATTGTCATACGGTAGTGCTTACTGTTAGGAGTGGAAGAAAAAGAGCAACCAAGAATGGTTCTTATATTTAGATGCTCATGATAAGTAAATAAGAGTGATAAAACAGGAAGAGTAGAGAAAGTGACATCATTATTCATCCTTATTTTAGGGCAGAAGTCGGCAGGTTAAACTATCTGATCAAATCACAGAGGTTAAATCTGAGGTTAAATATTGGTTGGATGTTGTAAGCAGTTAAGGACTAAAATAATGCATTCCTCTCAAGCCAGTCAATGTCAAAGCCCTCAGAGGGTGAGCAGAGTATTTTATGAGTGTCATAAATAAGCTATATAAGACTAGAGAATCAACAGGTTCTCTGATCACTATATAAGGCTGGAGCATCAACAGACTCTCGGATCTCTGGGTGGCGATTGTGAATGTGAGTGCTCTCTTTTGACTCTTACTTTTGAGTTTCAGAAACTTCAATAATATGTTGCTCTTCAATGGAGCCTACCGAACATGTCAACTGGCATAAATAGTAAAAAACTTGGGTTGATAAAATCGATTAAACAGTCTGTTAACTGCAACATCATTTTGATTTAATGTGACTTTGTGTAAACCTATAGTGTTTAAACTACATGTATTACCTCTGCAGTCCTTCTATGTTTTTTTATACTTTTCCTGGTCTTTTTCAGATGAAGTTGTCACTCTTGGTGTTCATCTGCCTGGGTGTGTCCTGTGCCCAGTCTGCAGGCTCGGCTCCAGGCAGCCTCCAGGACATCGTGAGGAAGAGCTCGCTGGGACGAAAGGGTAAAACAGATTACATTTGCATTTCTGTCTTTTACTTCTTTACATTCAGTTCTGATGAATAACATTGGAAAATACAACTCTTTTAAAAGTCAATACAGTAAAGGTCAGTTGTTTCAATTCAGAACAAATAGGTGCCATTTTATTCTCCTGTGTTTTTTAGTGTCCCTCTTAAACCCAGAACTGGAAGGTCGGGTTCCCTCACTGTCCAGTACTGGTCCAGTTCAGGGCCCTCTGGCCCCTCCTGAGTTGGAGGACCAACAGAAGCCGGCTCCATTCATGTTCGGTGACAACGTCAACCTGAGGTGGCAGAGCTGGAATGGTTCACTCCCTACCGCAGCCGTGGGCATCTACAATGGCTACACTGAACGTACAGACTATATCTGTAAATTCAAATGTGAAGCAGGCTTCTACACTCCTAGCAAGGGTCCATATTGCCAATACCCATACGGCGATAAGGCTTACTACGCCCCAGAGTTTGAGGTCCTGATCAATATTGACAACTTTGAATTTGTGGAGTGGATGGAGGACTCGTATGGCTCTGTGCCCAAAAACTCCATCCGAACGTGCGCCGGAGTGTCTATCTATGTAGGGAAGAACAAATACGGTCTGGGGAAGGTCGTCTCTCAGTTCGAGGCCTTCTTCCTGCCATGGGAGGGCGATGAGTACTGGTACAAGAAATACCAGGTCCTGGCCATCAACCGGGACGCCTACAGCCAGCACATCTCACACGTTAAGTACGGAATTGACGAGGTTGAAATCTTCCAATACCCCCCCGAGACCATGCGCCTTTCCAGCGTCACAAACAACGAGTGCAGGGAAGTGGTGAAGACCGTGACCATAACCAAGACCTCCGAGGTGGAGAGCACCTGGAACATCGGGCGCACCACCATGTTGGGCATCGCTGCCAGCATCACAGCCAAGATCCCCCTGATTGGCTCCGGCGGGGTGGAGCTCAGCACAGAGAAGAGCCTGCAGTTCAACAGGGGCACCACCTTGGTGGAGGCCCTCAGCCACTCTGTGTCTGTGGAGCTCAAGGTGCCACCCAACCACTCCTGCACGGTGCGCATGGAGGGGCGTAAGATCACAGCAGACATCCCCTTCACAGCCCGACTGAGCAGAACTTACCGCAACGGAGAGACCCAGTGGACCTCCATCTTTGGTGTGTACGACGGGGTTCAGATCGGTGAGATCCGGGCTGTAGTGGATCGTTGTGAACCTGTTGCAGACGCCAAGCCCTGTCCTCAGGATGCACAGCATCCAAACTAAGTCATGAATCTAAATCTACATAACTGTATATGATGTTTGTGTGATTCTGTATCCAAGTGACTCCAAAGGTCATATCAACACTGATTGTGAAACACGTTTTGTACAATGTGTGGTTGCTGGCCAGGTGTAAAGTAAAAAGCAATGGTGAAGAGACTTGTTTAAGTTCTTTGGTTCAACATTTCTGCACCGATGTAGATTTAATTGCTGAATGTGAACAGTGTATTGATGAATGTATCATCCCACATAATTAAATTCCTTAAAAACTATGATATATTTGATTATAATGGAGGTTCCATAAAACAAAGTCCTGTAATAGTTGCATATGAAAATATTACTAAAATACTACAACTAATGTGTTGGCAGCTGAATTAGCATACCCTTACTCTGGACTGTAATATTATTGTAATAAAAATTGAAAGTTATCATCAATTTTCCACCAAACAGACTGTTTGAATGGTCCCAAGCCAGCATTTAGAAACACCAATAAAACATTTGCCTTTATGTTTTTAAAAGTGAATGCATTCATACTGTATATCACACTTTGTTATTACATAATTTCTTTATATTTCTTCTTCTTATTTTTTATTATCTAGACAGGAGGAAGCAGAGGCAATGGAGACAGGTAGGGGGAGACAGAGAGGAAGGGCACATACAGTCAAACCCATATTATATAATCCTGTAAAAGCTTTTAAACCGTATATTCATGACAGGGCCTGAGTAGCTTTCAAATCATGTACTGTTAGTTCAAGTAAAGATGCTTTCTGTTTAGCCACTGGGAATAGTTGCACTCTTGACCTAAAAAGGTTCCCTGCAAATGTTATACTATGTAATGTGTGTCAATTTGTGCTTGGTTAACTGAGATATGTAGCGACATTACTATACTTCAGATCCATCCAAAATAAAAGGAAAATAAACATTTTGTCAATTGCCAAGGTCCCAGACTATTTGAAAACTACCATAGTAAAGCAGCAGGGGGCAGCAAAAGCTAATGGATTCCTGAGAGAAGGCATTTAGAGGTCAATCTTTCACGGGCAGAGTTTATATTCATTACTGTCAGCAGTGGTTAAAATACATTAAATAATGTTGTGTTGTTCCTGCTTTAACATGTTTTGCTACTGATTATTTGTTAGAATCATAATTGAAGAAGGTGATTAAACATGGAGACTCAACACAACCAATTAGAAATGTATAAGGGGTTTAACATCATAGGCGGTGTCACAATGCGGTGTGGTGTAGAGAGGGAGACTGAGCAGGGATGGTGGTTTGCATTATTTAATGTAGGAAAACATACATGTAATGCAGTTAATGCATAATAGCTAATTATGCTCTCACAGTGGCATAAACATTGAAAACAAATACATTTATATAGGTAGAATTTACTCATAAACTCAAACACACCACACTCTTTTCACAACCTAGTAGTTGCAGGTGAACAAGTAAATGCGAGTGCACAATGATACCATATATATTACCATGCTCTCAAAGCAGCATGGGACGCTGACAGCTAACTTACAAGTACAAAGCGTACGCATGAACTTCCAAACTTCAACAACACACTTTTCACAACTTAAATAGTAGTTCCCGGACAGCCTTCCAACATCATGACACTGTAATAATGACTCACACCATCCCCTGCTCTCCTGGGTGTTAAATAGGCAAGAAAGGAGACCCCCTGGAAGCAATTACTAATCAGGACCAGCCGGTCTTCCAGTCAATCTGGAACTTACCCCAGTAGAACAGGGGGTGGCGCCAGACTTCAGAATACCCCCATACTAATACAAACGGAACATAAATCCTCTCAGTCCTAATGAATGCAATAACAACCAAAAGAGTCCATAAACACATATATACAATAAGGAGTCCATTTCTTAGTTAATGAGTCCACTGTCCATGTGACAGGTGGAAGTCCCAGGGGGACAGGAATTTGTCTCCCCAAATATATCACTGTATTCATAACTATGTAATTTCAATAATATTAATAATATGCAATGAAAGTTATTGTGCTGACTATAGACACATAAACGAAAATTTTCCAGCTTTTGCCTCACAATGGTTTGAGCCAATGCCTTCCACTCCCTACTCAGCCATCAGTAGTTAGTTAATGAACGACTCTAGTTTTTTTGGAGTCAACCCTGACTCCGACTCCCTGTGGTTGGGGTCAATGGAGTCGACTCTTTCTCGACACCGATTCCACTTATTTGTGCGTGTTAAAAATGACGGCAGGTTAAAGACACACACATTTTCAGAGTTAAACTAATCGTGACGCGATTCACCTCACTCAACAATGCATATCTTTCTGTCCCGAAATATAGAAATAATTCTCTCATCCAGTGTCAAATGGGTTAATAGCTGAATCTTGAAACTGCCCCATCTTATCAGTGCCCACTTTACCAAAGTGAGGGATGCAAAATATCTTTGAATGCCTGAGCAGTGGGCAATTCTAAAGAACTTCTAAGCAAGTGGAACTGTTACAAACTTGCCTGGAAGAGGACCCAGGTTTATTTTGTCACCACGCACAGTGATGAGGCTGATAAGAGAGGCAAAGAAATCCCCAAAGATCCCTGTTGGAGATTTACAGATGAGAGTAGCATCATGGTTTCACGCAGTCTCCAAAACTACCATTAGACACCACCTCCATGCCAACCAATCATTTGGAAGGTGTGCCAGAAAAAAGCTGTTCCTGTCATTACACCATAAATGTAAGCACCTGAAATATCTTAAACACTACTGGAACTTTGACTGGAATGGAGTGATATGGTCAGATGAAACAAAACGTAACCTTTTTTGCGACAACCACTCAAGGTGGTTTTGGCATAAAAAGAAGTATGGTTATACCGAAAATAACCTAATCCCCACTGTTAAGTGTGGGGGATGTTCCGTGATGTTGTGGAGCTGTTTTTCCTCCAGAGGCACTGGAATCTTTGGTAGGATACATGGCATCTCGAACTCTATGAAGTACCAAGAAATGTTTTATCTGAATCTGGCTACCTCTTTCAGGAAACTGAAACTGGGTCATCATTGGATCTTTGAGCTGCAGAATGATCCTAAGCATACATCCAAATCATCACTAAAATGGTTCACTGTACCAAAGGCAAGCTTCTGCCATGGCCGTCTTAATCCCTTGACGTAAATCCTATTGAAAACCTGTGGGCTGATCTGAAGAGGAGAGTGCATAAGAGAGGACGAAGGACCCTGGATGATCTGGAAAGATTCTGTAAAGAGGAATGGTCTCAGATTCCTGGTTCTGTATTCTCCAACCTTATTAGATGTTACAGGAGTGTGGCATTATGCCAATTCAACAAAAGATTCAAAATGCATAGAGTACGCATATATATATTTTTTTTTTATTCTTTTCATTGTAGAAAATTAAATAACTCGTTTTGTTTGTGATCAAGAATATATTGTTTACATTGTACACTCACCTAAAGGATTAATAGGAACACCATATTAATACTGTGTTTGACCCCCTTTTGCCTTCAGAACTGCCTTAATTCAACATGGCATTGATTCAACAAGGTGCTGAAAGCATTCTTTAGAAATGTTGGCCCAAATTGATAGGATAGCATCTTGCAGTTGATGGAGATTTGTGGGATGCACATCCAGGGCACGAAGCTCCCGTTCCACCACATCCCAAAGATGCTCTATTGGGTTGAGATCTGGTGACTGTGGGGGCCATTTTAGTACAGTGAACTCATTGTCATGTTCAAGAAACCAATTTGAAATGATTCAAGCTTTGTGACATGGTGCAT
>JACXGM010018864.1:0-18759 GCA_016801145.1 Umbra pygmaea | reverse complement strand
GGTGTCAATGATTGCCTTCTGGACAGCAGTCAGGTCGGCAGTCTTACCCATGATTGCGGTTTTGAGTAATGAAACAGGCTGGGAGTTTTTAAAAGCCTCAGGAATCTTTTGCAGGTGTTTAGAGTTAATTAGTTGATTCAGATGATTAGGTTAATAGCTCGTTTAGAGACCCTTTTCATGATATGCTAATTCTTTGAGACCAAAATCATCAGTATTAAAACAATAAATGACCTGAAATATTTCAGTTGGTGTGCAATGAATCTAAAATATATGAAAGTTTAATTTTTATCATTACATTATGGAAAATAATGAACTTTATCACAATATGCTATTTTCTTCAGAAGGACCTATATACATACATTTAGAAAAATATAATGCAACAGAAAAGGAAATACACATACTAGGAAGTGCAAAATATATTTTTTGCTGATTTTAAAGTCCCTTCCCAGCAACCCAGGGCCACACAATCCAATGCACCCTACTTCTGCTGTGCACATTAATCTCATCGCTCATTGTCACCAATGTTACATAAGCCCTAATCCCTTTGAAAATGTTCATATTGAAATGTCATATTTTGATGTTTATCTTATATGAGATGCACTGAGAATATGTATTGCAAATACCTTTATTGACCTACTTCAATGGCTTAGACAATGATATGAAGGCATTTATTTAGGGCTGCAACTAAAGATTATTTGAATAATCGATTAATCTGTGGATTATTTCTTCGATGAATCGGCTAAACGGGCTAACAAATATTTTCATAACTTTACAAATTTATGTTATTCCAAATTGACAATTTTAACACATAACAGAGCTAAATATGTGCTGTCAAAACATGTGCAAAATAATATGCTAATTTTTTTAGTAAGGTGCAAAACATGGTATTTTTTACCTTGCTTAGACGGACCTGAGATGTTAAAATAAATGTGTCTACAAAACAATTATAGAAACAGCTTTTATAGAACATAGTTGTAAATAACCTTAGTCCTAAAAACGAGATATGCCTGTTGAATAGTAATTTTGTTGCTTTAATTTTGTTGCTTTATGGCTTTCCTATCTAAACCAAATAGCTGAGTTAGGTGATTGTTTTATTAGAGTAGTTAGATATTTGAATAATATTTTATAAATGTTTTGTACAGTTTTTCTTTTTTTGTATGTTCTTCACAAATTGTACAGCACATTGGTCAACTACCCGTTGTTTTTAAATGTGCTTAATATTTATAAATTACCTTACCTTACATTACCTTATGTATTTTACCTGTTAAGCTTATTTTGACTTATTTACTGTTTTGAATTTAGTATGACTTTTATTTTGAAACGAAGTTTGGAGTTTCCACTGTGCGCAATAGTAGTTGGAAAAAACTATAAATCACATAGTTTAACAAATTAGCATCCTCCGAAGAGGTACAAGGTTAGCATATGTTGTAATACTGTAATAGTAAGATCTGATTTGTGTTTTAAATTAGTTTTGCACTATAACTCTTTGTGTTTGTTCACTTAAGCACTAAAGCACTAACTATTAGTCTTAAATGAGCTTGCTAGATTAACATTAGCTCTACCGCATCTGTTCTACTACAAATATTAATTAGCCAGCTAGTTAAAAACACTTGTTGTGCAATGTTGAAGTGGATTTGATAAGCTGGATCGCGACCAAACACTGGCTATTTGATAAATAAGTACTACCTGCTGTGGGAGGAACTATTCCTCATTTAAAAACGCAACACATGCTATTACTCTGTAGTAACTTACCCTGCTGTTAAGTCCCTTTCGCTTATCGCTCAAACCTGTTTTTTTTCAAGTGCTACCTCATTACGGTCATGCTCCGGTGCCATTCCATTTATGTTTTACAGAGTTTGCACATAAAACTTTTTTGTTGAATTTAAAGTTCTGCCATTATATCTAAGATTTCGGTCAGACAGTTTAAAATGTTTTTCTTTCTTAAAGTGACGTAGCTCCACCACACAGCGAGCAGCCACATAGACCTAATGAATCGATTAATGAAATTTGTTGCCAACAATTTTAATAATCGATTTTTATCGATATCATCGATTCGTTGTTGCAGCCCTACATTTATTATCAACAAACAACAAACATTTATTTATTAACAAAATATATTATTTCCTGCCTCTTCCTCTCTGTAAAGGAACTTTTTAATTTATACTTTTATGTGCATGAGTAGGGTTGGGCGATATGGCTGAAAACTGAATCACAATATAAGTGTTTCATATCTGTCGATATCAATAATTATTGACCTTGAGTTATGACCTATTTAGAATAAGGAGCAGGAAAAAAATATAAAATTTAAACATTTTATTTTAAATTTAACCTTCCACTGATTATAATCCCCTCAGTTATAAAGGCAGAAATACGGTTAGTAACCGTACCGTAACGTACAGGTTTTTTTTGTGGGTTTGCACATATACATAGTACATTAAATTATAAATGAATGGCAAGCAACTGTATTTTTAATGCTTCTTCAAAATCATATTAATGTGAATTAGGGGTGGTATGGTTCAGACCCAGGTAACGCGTTCATCCAATCAGCTGCCATGTGTTGCGTTTCCCATGCTCATCCCGCTTGTCATTTCTGGTAAGTGTTTTAAACAAACTCAGCATGTGGAGGGGAGAAATGCACTTGTGATTCCACCTTTGAAAATAGGCTTGCACGTTTGGAATTCTGATCAAGAATATTAATGTTTTCAGCATTGAAAAAAGCTGGGAATGCAATAAATGGGTAAACACTAAATAACTAAATGAAAATGTGAGTAAACGCTATATCAGCACAAAAACAGGTGCTTAATGGCATTTACCTGCATTTGCCTTCTACATCCCTGGGTGCAATTTTGGTTTAGCCCACTGCCATCCACATAGAAAAAACAGTTTTTCACAAATCTATGTAGGAACCACTCAAATTAAAGGACAACTCCGGCGCAAAATGAACCTAGGGGTTAATAACACATTGGTACCGAGTCGACCGTTCTCTGGGATATGTTTTCATGCTACGTCGTTCGTGGGTTGACTGATGAAGTAAGTTGGCAACTGGCTGTATACGCAAACGCTACTGTCTTTTAAACTATTGTTTTTTTAAATAAAATGTCTGTACACTTACAGAGTTCTCAATTATTCGGTTTGCATGTAGGGACCCTCATTATGCTACTGTGGAAGTGTGGTGCTATTTTGAGCCTTGTTAGTGGTATAAAATTGCAACTTCTTTTTACTTCATCCATGCCCTCACAACTAGTGTTATAAGGTAATTATCAGTTTGGACTAAAACTGGGGACATATTAACACCTAGGTTCATTTTGCGCCTGAGTTGTCCTTTCATAAGGTTAATTGACCTGACGCTTGGAAAACATAATTTGTTTCTAGACTATTCCAACTATTGTATGAACATTTTCTCTAAAGTTCAGGAGAGTAGTTTTAAAGTTCAGGATATATGGATAAATGAAGTAGACTTTGAGGTTACGTTGTATGCATTATTCAATATAATTTTGGAAAAAATCTTTGTTAAAAAAAAATTGTGTTTCACTATTTTTCTTAACCTCTTAAGGATTGGGCTCTGATTGTGAAATTCTGCCTGAAAAACCTACCCAAAGTTAACCTCTTGTTACACTGGCGCTGAAGCAAGGAGAAACAAATGCTTGATATTTTTTGAACGGAAAGACTTTGAAATTTGTGGATATGTAAAAATTATTTAGAGTAAGTGTACACAGTCAATCTGGCACAACATGAAATAAAGCAAATACATACTTTTTTCTACAATTTTTCAAACGCAGATAAATAGCCATATATTGAGAGCAGGTGGGAAATTAACTTTTTTGTCCACCAGCCAAAATTTTACCAGCCACTTAGATTTTTTACCAGCCACTTTTTCCCAAATTCAAATACATAAAAGAAAACACACTAGCATATTCTATATTGCTTCAACACATTAAATTCACTATTTATACATGTGAAATTAATATAGGTCAATTACTAAAGGGACATTTAGTGAAGACAAGTCTGAGATTAATAATTTTAGATGATTGACAAATTGTGCTAATCTGTTTGCTAATTGTATGTCCTACTACCATATTTTAGTCAGCTACTTTTAAATCACTCATGCAACAGTAGGCAGTATCAACTTTGAGAGGTGTAAAACTTTACTGTTGTAACACCTGACCAACGCCACAATATTTACAGATTTGTAAATTCATTTTCTAATAATCTGTTTGGAAAACATCTGGGATTACTAATAAAAAACATTGAAGCATTCGTTAAATGATTTACATTTAAGTCATTTAGCAGACAGTCTTATCCAGAGTGAAGTCTTATCCAGAGTGATTAAGCACAGGGGCATTCTTTTCATTCAATTTAGGGTGAAGTGCTTTGCCCAAAGACAACAACATTTGGCACAGCAGGGAATCTAACCAGCAACCTTCTGACTAATAGTCCGACTCCCTAACCACTGAGCCATCTGACCCCCAATAATCACCCATCAAAGTTGCAAGTGTTTCTTCAAAATGAAACGAAACATCTTACAACATTAAATATAATAAGAAACCATATTATGGAGATTTAAGATACTTGAATTAGAATACGCTGTTAATAAACTAAGTTACAGTTGGACATTGCGCATGTAAATGCCTCTGGGAAAATGAGAGCGCGTTAATCAGAATCCAATCATTATCGCAGACTAAACGAGTGATTTGAGTGACAGCTGAATCATCCAATGAGCGTTAAGAATTCCGTGCTGTATGTGTGTGATTTTCTTTTTTCGATAACATAAAATCGTATCACAATCACATCAACTTCCCCATATCTGTAATTATACACGTTTTGTCTTTGACATTTTCTATATTGACTTAATCTAGTTTACTCGGGCTTAATACTGGAAACTAAATTGATTTGTTTTTCTTTTGTAGCGCACTATGTTTATGGTACCGCAGCTAAAGGCTAGAGTTCTCACAGACTAGCTCCGCGAAAACCAATCAAATTTGCACCTCGACAGAAGTGCATCTTTCTTTGTTAATGAGTAAGCTTCCGCAATTTTGTCGAATGCATTTATCTCCAATTCGAAACAAGTAATGTTTAAAGTAGCTGAATAAAAAAAACGTATCACATGTTGTAAATTTCACCCGCCAGAGTGGCTGGTAGATAGGGAAATGTTACCCGCCAATGTGAAAATCTACCCGCCATTGGCGGGTGGCGGGTGTTAATTTCCCACCCTGATTGAGAGAATTTTAGAATGATAGAGTCAACAGCCAAGGAGCAATTGACTGTTTTGTAAGAGGACCTCAAGTGTCCTTCACAATTGTGCCCAAGTGTCCCCAAGTATCCACATTAATCATTTTCATATAAATAAGTATAAAAAATATATAGTTACAAAAGAAGTTTAAAGTCTTTTAAAACACACCTATTCAAACAAATGGCCAAGTTAGCAACCAGCAATGGCATAGTGTCAAATTAGAATTCAAGTTTCATATCACATGCTAGTTTCTCTACTTTGTGCACTTACAATAATAAAACAATAATAAATAATAGGGATGTCATGAGAACCGATACTACCGAAACCTTCCGGTTCTAAAATGACAAAACTCAGACGATGCCCATTTTCTTTAAGTACCGTAGGCACCGTTAGCAACGATGCCAGTGTTGGCAATACTGTAGCTAGCTAGCTTTGTCAGGGGAGGATAACTGAAAATAGCAGGAAAAATCTAAAGCAAACGAAAAGGGCTTCACCTCCCGTTGCTAGCTAGGTAGTCTGCTTTGTTCGGCGGAGGATAATATACTTTTCTCTTTTTTACACTTGTGGGTGCACCATTCCCGGAGGTACTGCAATACTGAGTTGATGCGTGGAGCAGATGGAGCAAGCCCCGTTTTTCGAAACCCTTTTGGAAAATCCATTTCATATATATAGTTCCCCGGTGGGGAACGTATTGTAAACTGATAAGAACATATGATTCAAAGCTTTCATTATCCAATAGAATACAGCCGTATGGGACCAATGCCCAACACATTACACAATAATTCGCTCCAGTGTGAAGCTAGCTTCTTTAGGGAGCCAGCTTCTTTAGTGGATTCCTAGCCTTTCGTAGCTTCGCCTTCAAAGTAATAGCGCTTGATTCAACGCGATAAACATTGCCTAACAAATATGGAAACATTTTCGAAAATATGCCACTAAACTATATTAGAATAGTGTGACATATTTACTAACCTATAATATTTTAATAAGAACATTTAAATTTGCAATCTGTATTGCTTAAATATATAATAAATGCACAGAATCCTGTGTAATGCTAGCTACATTAAGGATGCTGGTGGTAAATGTGGATATCGCATAATCACAAGTCATTCGCGACTTACCCAAGACCATGTTGACATGCTACTTTTGCTATACAAAAACCTTGAACTAGCCAAGAAATGGTGCGCAATGTTGTGAAAACAAAACATATTTATCTTGTTAGCTGAATGGCTGCACAGCTATATCCACCGTTTTGTTTTGCACTGTTGTGGTTTTGCGCAATACTTTTTGAAAAGCTGTCTGGAATGTGTCTGGGGAGTAGTTGTTGCACTGTGAGCATTAATTTGACTTTATTATGTTGTTGTATGCTATATTGCACGTGTTTTTATAGCTTGTTATCATATTTTTCAAGTGTTTTAATAAATGTTTCAAGTTCAAGTAGTTGGAATTTTAGGAAATCCTTTTTTTACTGTGGTATCGAAATCGGCATCGAGAACGTGTAATTTTACTGGTATTGGCACCGACTACTGAATTTTTGGTATCGTGACACCCCTAATAAATAAATAATAATAATGAATCTAATGTGAAAACAAACCACAGCATTCCAATGTTCATTGTTCAAATGATTCCAAGCCAATCTAAAATGGGAATGGCCATTCCATACACAGACCCATCTCTTCTGTGTGTGGAGAGCTTGCAGAGTCAATCATCCATTCCATGTCACTTTCTCTGCAAATCTCTTCCAAAGCATCGATAACATTGATATTTCTCATTTTCGAAAAGCTTTTAGACATTTGCGAGGCATTTTATAAAAGCTTTAAAATGAACAAAGTCAAAAAACAATAAATATATTTTGTGTCTGGAACACCCGCAAAAACACTGCGTAAATGTCTTGATTTGTTGACACACGGTTACGCATCCTGGTAGTTTATGTAGTTTTTGGCTTACAAGAATCAACCAAACATGCCTGAAAAGCCCAGCTCATTGGCTGTATACCTAGGTTAAATTCAGATGGTTTGGTTATGATTTAATGGATTTACTATCAATCAAGTGAGTACCGTTCTGGTGAATCAGCACGTCCCGGATGTAAATAGACAAAGCCTATGGTCGCACATTATAATACTGTCATTAGGCTTTCCTGGTGTTTAGAAATATGGATCAGATGTCTGTGAAGATCTAGAGAACCTGGGGATTCCGAATCAGATAGAATTCAGTGGCTGGAACATTGTTTTCGAAGGTCGAAAGTCCAGAAATATTTAATGATAGTTGTGGTGATAATTTGTAAACAATGCGGTTTGCGGTAAAGCTAGATTGAGGTTTTGATCATTTTCATATAACAAGTGGATTATACCAATGAAAACAATGCTGAATTTCATTGCTGGGAACCTTTTGGATGACAAATCAGAGAAAGATAGCTCACTGTAAGTACATATATTTTTGTCAGACGTAGATGTATTAGCTTAGTCGTGGATGTATTAGCTGAACAAATGGGTTTGATTACAATGCACTCACGTCACATATTTACGTGATCTTATCCAGCGTCCATACCACTGTGAGAGTATGTAGTTAAGTATTTAGGTCTGTCTTTAAGCGTTCGCTAGGCTCTGTATCTTCCTGGACAGTCTAAGCATTGTGACCAAGCATGTATGGAATAAATCATGAACAACTGTTATCTACTGCCTTTGTCTTTCTCTCATCTCACCACCACACCTAACCGTGACAGTTTCTAAGCTTTCTTTACATGTCAGACATATATATGCAGAGTAAAATCTGAACTTCTGTCATTCTAATCCCCCTTTTTCTTTTGGACAAAACATCCTTATGGTTGCTCAACTAAGAAATCTTAGCCGACCAAGAGTATATCGACGAAACAATCAATTTTTTTCTTCCATTGTTTTAATTTTATGTTGTATTCATCCAAGTATATGTACAAACAATACACAATATACCATGATAGCCTAGGCTACTACCTGGTCTAATGACGTTGTCTTGAGCTTCTTAGCAATTAACGTGTCTTTCACCAATACAATGTCATTAAATCATCCAAAATCGATTTAAATTTTACGTTGCGTTCATCCAAGTATATACCCTAACAGTATGCTACTTCATGCTAACCAGCTTCTTACCTCTGCTAGTGCTAGACCCTCTGGGGCCGGCTGGTAAATCCAGTCCATGTTTGTTAAATGTTAGCCTAATTTTTCAGTCCATGTGAAACTTGGATGATCTAAAAAACATAGTAATCATCTGCTTGGCTGGAGATGGTTGAATGCAAAAACTTTGCCCTGTCCCACTCTTTACAACAAACACTTTCTGTCTTTGCTGCCATTGCTGGGCAGTTTCCACATACACTAGCAGTGTGAGTTTGCCCTGGGTTTGGCAACAGCGTCACTGGTGGCCACTTCCAAAGCAGCAGCTTGATTCAACCATTAAAGTAGGTCTTGGTGAAAAGTCAATATCAATATTTATCATGATAAATAATCGATATAGATGATAAACAAATGTAATACACTGCTCAAAAAAATAAAGGGAACCCTTAAACAACACAATTTAATTCCAAGTCCATCACACTTCTGTGAAATCACACTGTCCACTGTGGAAGCAACACTGATTGACAATCAATTTCACATGCTGTTGTGGAAATTGAACAGACAACAGGTGTAAATTATGGGGAATTTGCAAGACACTCAAATAATGGAGTGGTTCTGCAGGTGGTGACCACAGACCACATCTCAGTTCCTATGCTTCCTGGTTGATGTTTTGGTCACTTTTGCATGCTGGTGGTGCTTTCACTCTAGTGGTAGCATGAGACCGAGTCTACAACCCATAAGTAGTGCAGCTCATCCAGGATGGTACATCAATGCGGGCTGTGGCAAGAAGGTTTACTGTGTCTGTCGAGCATGTAGTGTCCAGAGCATGGAGCATTCACAGTTTTTAGTCTCAGACTAAAGATTTTACAAACACTGAATCTTGTAGTGACACTATTTACAAGACTACAACTAGATTATTATAGCTTTTTGTTGCCACCAAATTCCTCCCATCATGCTCAGCAGTGATTTAACAAAAATGGAGGGGAAGCAGTTACAGTTTTATTACATCAAAAAGACATGGCTGCTCTGCCCACAGCTCGACAAGGCGCTCCTCTTTATCCACGGTCCATTATCGCCTACTTGGCGCTCGTTGTGTTTCCTCGTCCGTCAACATGTTTCTTTGTTGTGACTGATGGCTTCCTGTTTCCGGTTTTCTGAGAACGATTTTTTATTGGTTGTTGAATGTTTTACGTCACTATGACTACGCTAGGACTTGCAATAATATCAAACATGTTTGATATGAAAGACTAGAGAAAGACTGGCATAAATTGGGTCGCCGACTGCAGATTATCACCTCACATTTAACGATTGAGACGACGGGAGCGCGCCGAGACTCCAGTAATATTCCTAAAGACTGCCAGTCTTTAGTCTGGGACTGTGAAAATCCTTTATTGTACGCCCGGCATAAGACTACCTATCTGCTATGTTGTAATTCTCTTAAAGCTAGGGTAGGCAATTCACTTCTAAAACACTTTTTGTCAAGTTCGTTGAAACTGACTTTATATACTAATAAAAGCCCAAAAAATAAAAGCTTTGAAAAACATCTGAAATTTTTTTGTGTGTGTGTAGTAGGCACAGCCCTTCTATAAACCAAGCCAATCACTTTCTTTGGTGCAATGATTGGATTGGCAAGGTAACTGTCAATCAACCTCATCAATGCCTGCCCGGAGATACCTGAATTGGCATGCGCCCCCAGCTCACTATGTCTGACGAAGCTCGAACAGTCATATTACTAACCTGTGAAGAAGCAGAAGTATGTACCAAGATAATCTAAATTATGGCAGAGAAAGTCCCAGTGCAACCCAGAACTAGCAAAAAAAGGAAGACTTTTTGTTTGAATCGACGATGAACAAAAAAGCTTTAGATAAAGCACGCAATCAGACCAGAGTAAATATTGGCGTGGCTTTTCTGCGATGGCGACAACTCTGCGATTCCAAGTTGTTAAAGTTGTTGAGTGACGCCATGGTTGCTTTATTTCTGATAGACAGGTAATCTTTATTTTTTTATTTTGATGGTTATTTGTTGATATCACGAATTAGACATCTACGCGCGTTCACACGTTTTGGAAGCGTGGCTTTTGAAAGTAGCTCTGAAGGGAGGAGGTGGGACTTTTTCCGTTGGATCATTTGAAATGCTAGCCGTTTCTTGCTAGTTTTTAGTGATCGCATACCCTAGCTTTAATAGGATTTTTTATATGGTGGATATGGTTCCAACTATGGAGTTAAATCTGCATGTTGAGACAAGAAAATAAACCATATGAAAACTATATTATTTCAAACAATTTTCAATACAATAATGGGTTTAATAAGGAAAAAGCCCTCTCCCATTCTGTTGTCCTTATCCTTTTACCTGTTCTCAATCCTGTTCTCAATCGATTAACCTGGTTAAATAAAGGTGAAATCATTTTTTTTTAATGTTAATTCTTTACCTGAACTAGGAATGGGCATTCAATAAAATTTTCTTTGTCGATCGTTGGGAGACGTCAACGATCGACTATGGATTAATCATTAATATTTTTATAATAACATTCATTATTTATTTAATTTTTTATTAATTAAAAATGCAATGAAAATACGAAAAAATCTAGCTTGTTTTTCCTCCATGAGATCTTTATTACAAGAAGAACAACTTGTGGCAGTTAAACTGGATGTACGGTTAACCTAAGATATATGCGCTGCGGTGCTCTAAAAGCAGCGGAACCTGCAGCTGCGATTCGCCGTTCTTAAACAGAGACCCTCATTTGTTCCAAAATAATAAATAATAAAAAAAGAATTATGTAAAAAAATAACTAAAACAAAAACATAATAATACTTAAATCTGGCAGGTTTTGTAAAAATGTAGGCTACCTCAAAACTATCCAAGGCATGGAGTCGAGAAAGAGAGGGCGAGAGATAAGCTTACCTAACAATTAATTAGGCAAATTAACAAATTTGGCTACTTAACAAAGCCTCATAAAAATAACTAGTAACTCACATACAATTTCTGCACCAGTCTACTGATTTTTGTTGAAAGATAAGCATTGACATGATCTGGTGTCAAACGCGACCGCAACCTTGAAAACACCCTGTGGGGACTGACATTGCCGGGATGCACAGATACGTCTGCGCTATCTTGGCAAGCCCGGGGACAGAGTAGATATGTGAGCAGAGTTGAGCATTTGCAAATCTTGCTCCTAGCTCACTGAGCGGTTGTTGCGCTCTGCTCCACCACTACACACTTTTTTCAACCGCTCTACTCAAACCCGCACATCGCTCACATGAAAAATAATGATACTCCAAATTCGCTCCAATAATTTTTTAAGTCATTACAATATTAACAAAACCCATCCATTGTGTGACAATGTATGTTGATCACTGAAATATTCTATATTAATAAACTAACTCGACTTGAACTGTTATAACTTTGTTTAAATAAACATGAAATTGTGACCATGTACACGAAAAAACAAAGAGTTTTTAAAGTACAGTACTATACAAATGTTTATACAACACAGTACAATCTCATTTTATAAATGTACTGTATGTGTTTTCTATATATATATTGTGAAGAATAAAATGTTAACAAACTTAAAATGTCCATGTGGGCATACAACAAAATAGGCTATAATGTAATACCAAGAGAATTAACAAAATGTTTTAATATTTATAACTCATTCTAACCAGTAGATACTGTATGCACCTCGTACCTTTCTGTTCGCATGTGCACGTATACAATATTGTGCTTGCGAGAGATAGGCCTAGCCTATGTCTTTTCATATTCCATAGAGACTCTTTAATCACTCCCTCTCCTGCACTTTGTTCCTTTCATTTTTGTAGTTAATCTTGGATTTGCACTATGTTTTGTTAGTTCAAAACAAAAACTAGCAGATAAACTGAGTACGGCGTCAAATATTGCCCTTAGGTGGTAAAAGGTTTAATTGCTGCCACACAGTGAAATTCATTTCACTGCTTCAAAACTTATACACAACACAACCTGGATTAGTTTAATCAATAACAAATTAACGTGATTGACAAAATTCTAAATGATCAATTATCGATCGTCGATTAATCATGCACAAACCTAACCTGAACACTGCATTGCATTAGACAACTTCATTGCACTAAAATAAATGCAAAACTTGTCCACCTTTTGGCAAGTACACAGATTTTTTGATTTACTCAAAAATACTCGAGCACTAAATGACTGGACGTTTCTTCTTATCATGATATTATTGATATTGAATAAGATGAGGAAAAATATCATAAAACTTTTTTGCCATATCGCCCAGCCATATGATAAAGTTTTTGCCTTTGCCCTATATTTTCAAAGTTGAAATTGTCCAGCTCTTCATGTATTTCGACACTTGCACTAGCCATTGTAGATAAAGAATCCCCCTCTAAATCTTTTGTAGCTACGTATTTAAGGGAAATTTTCTTTCCAATCAACTTGATTCATGTGCGGGACAAATAAAGATCAGGAAGTCAACCGACTGTCCAAATTCCATTTTCCCATTTTATTTTTTATGATTCTACTTTTGATCTCAAACCTCCATATAGAGTTGCAATCAAAATTATTCAAACCCCATTGCAAATTGGGTTTATTGTCAAAATGTTCAGGCTGTCAGCTGTTTTCAATGAACAAATCAAACAAAAGCAACAACACAACAAATGCTTAAAGTGGTTTCCCAAAATTTGACTGAAAATTAAACTCACAATGATGTCACAATTATTCAACCCCCTAAACAGAATCCCTCACAACAGCACAAACATGCAAAACAGGTGTGAATTCAAGCAAACCTGATGCAACTAATCAAAGGCTTCATTCATGAGAAGCAACCCCACACATGAATGGTCTCAGGATGCTTTACTGTTGGCAAGACACAGGACTGATTGTAGCGCTCACCTTGTCTTCTCCGGACAAGGTGTTTTCTGGATGACCCAAACAATCAGAATGTGGATTCATCAGAGAAGATGACTTTACCCCAGTCCTCAGCAGTCCAATCCCTGTACCTTTGGCAGAATATCAGTCTGTCCCTGATGTTTTTCCTGGAGAGAAGTGGCTTCTTTGACATCTATGATAGCTTGTGTTTCCTTGCAGGTAACCATGGTTGACAGAGGAAGAATAATGATTTCAAGCACTACCCTCCTTTTAAAGCTTCCAGTCTGTTATCCTAACTCAAACAGCATGACAGAGTGATCTCCCCCCGTGTCCTCGTCAACACTCTCACCTGTATTAATGAGAAAATCACTGACATGATGGCAGCTGCTCTATTTGTGGCAGGGCTGAAATGTAGTGGAAATGTTTTTTGGGGATTAAGTTAATTTTTATGGCAAGAGGGACTTTGATATTTATTCCAATTCATCTGATCGCTCTTCATGACATTTTGGAGTATATGCAAATTGCCATAATCTATACTGAGGCAGCAGACTTTTTGAAAATTTGTATTTGTGACATTCTCAAAACTTTGGACCACGACTGTATAGTGAGACAAACTCGCATTTGCACAGGTCGCATAAAATCTTTGCCCCCTGCTTTTCTGCAGGTTTAAAATAATATGAATATTTACAGATGTTATAATGTATGTATGCTTCCATTTTGCTAACCCCGAATCCACATGCATTACTGTTTAAGCACAATAACTATTTTCTTTATTTTTAGATTGGCATACAATTGAAAGACCTAAAAAAAATGTTGATAATAAATGATTTACTTGTGTTTTAAAAGGGTAAATAAAATTGTAAATTTACTAACAAATTTTCTCATTTTAAAAAGCAATAAAAACTAATTAGAATACTCAAATTCATAAACAAATACATTAGGTTACTTACACGTTAACACAAAAAATATTGTCTAACTACTCCCCAACACTGCTTGCAAACATGAATAACTTCCTCCAAGCCATCATGCCAGATATGTTATTACATGACTATTTTGGTACAAACATTTACCCATCAGTGTGATTGAGAGCCTTCTGAGATTTTCTCACAAAACTGAAAATATATACGCATTTGGCGCTTGGAGGGTATTAATTTTGGATTGTACATCGGTCAACCATTTCTAAAGCTCTGGGTGGTAAGAAAGAAGATGTAATTCAAAAAAGTGTCTTGTGTGAGAGTAGTGTAGAGTAGTATTGTTGAGCACTTAAAAATCAAAATGTACCATGTAAAATCACAATGGCTGCCATGGGTAGCTTGTAACTATTGTAGCTACGCCTCTTGTCTTAGTAAGGATTCTGAGCAGTAATCTGGAAAATTACAGATGTTACTATTTTGGCTTCAGACTAGCCCTTTTAATATTGACATTTTTGCTGAAGAATCTGATGCTGCTCGATGTATTTGGTCCAAGTTTAAGGAAATCATTAATCTGCATCTTATTTGAATTTCCTGCTTGCATAATTCTTCGTTAATGTGAGCAGTGGGAAAGCTACTTTGCAAGCATGTACTTGTGCCAAGATATATTAAAATTAAAAAATATGCTCTGAGGACCACACAGCACTGAACATGTGCAATGCTGGAAATCCCAAGCCCAGAGGTTCATTTTTATATATTGGTTCTTGCCCTCTTTCCACTGAGCCAGGCTTGCCTGAAATGATTTTAACACTAACCCTGTATGGCAATATGCAGGCCTAGAGAATACAAGCAAGGCATAGTACACCTATCTTGTAAATACTTCATGAGACTATCATTGTTAGATTCTCTGTAATAGACAACTTCTTCACGCTATCTTTTTCTTTACTGAGACCTGCATAAAGGACCTACAGTGCTGTGGAAATGTATTTGCCCACTTAAAGGCTTTCTAATGTTTGCTATACATTAGTTTTGGCACTTTTTATGTTTAATAATAATAATACAAACAATGAAATGTAAGGGGAAACTATATTTTCTTTTTAAAACAATTCCATAAACAGAAAAACGTTTTGTATAAAATAGTGATATTAGAGGCAAAACATCAACCCGAATATATTACAGTATGAGAAAAAATATAGCAATTAATAATGTTATTATTGTAATTTATAAATATTTTGTTTTCAGTGGTAACGCAATTGCTTTAAAACAGCTGCTGGCTCTTTTTAAGAGTTTTTAATCCTTTGCTTAGCATTCTAACTTTAACACTCAATTTGTATTTTTGCATTTGTAATTATTTTTTAAACATGAATTCCTGTGTGGGCAGGGTTAAGAAGACCAAGGTTGACCCAATTCGTATACTATGCATACTACTGTATATAGTATGCCAGATTAAGATTAATATGTCTCAAAACATAGTACGCCAAAAATACTGTTCCCAAAGTCCCTGGACAGTGTACTACATTGGGTGGAATTTTGAGGTATGCAACCCCACCGGATTTTGGGGTTAAATATCACAGATCTCCCTGTGAAATGACAGAGGGGTTTTTCTCTCAAATTTTCACCAGACGATAGTTTAAGAAAACTACTGATCAATTTCTTTTGAGTCATTTTTATAGAAGACATCTCACATCCTAAATTGATTCCTTTGATGGCTGAAAGCTGCAGCAGCATAGAGCAAAGACACATCTTTTACCCACCCTAATTACTGTGGCAATAATAGCCTACACTAAAATATTATAGCATCTAGTACAATCTGTAACTCTTCAATCAGTGAGCTAAAGAAATAATTCACAAAGTGCTTTCAAGTCATTATTTCTAATTTTGTTAATCAAAGATCAGTTCAAATCGGCCATTACAAAGGAAGATCAGTCAGTTGTCTCTTTTAAGCTAAAATCATCTGATCGTTGGCAGATTGATCATGCATTCCTAGAAGTAAAATAGTTCAAATGTATTTGCTTGTAAATTACATCAAATCATACCTATTTCTGTTAGCAAGCCCTTTTGACTGCAAGCCAGGGTCGGACTGGGACTGAAAAAAGGCCCAGGACTTTGAAACGCATAATTATAGTTTATCTGGTTGGATAAAAATTATTTGACATTGTGTTGTTATCAGGGTTGCTAATTGTAAGCACTTTCCTTAATCATTAATAACGTTAACGATTAGAGCCTGAACGATAAATGATTTTTAAGGCCAATATTGATACAAATATTTGGTGATTTAATAATCTGATATTCCAATATATTGGCCTATACTGTATACACAGTGGGTACGGAAAGTATTCAGACCCCTTTACATTTTTTACTCTTTGTGTCATTGCAGCCATTTGATAGAATCAAAAAAGTTCATTTTATTTCTCATTAATGTACACTCAGCAACCCATCTTGACAGAAAAAACAGAAATGTAGAAATATTTGCAAATTTATTAAAAAGAAAAACTGATCTCACATGTTCATAAGTATTCAGACCCTTTGCTCAGTATTGAGTAGAAGCACCCTTTTGAGCGAGTACAGCCATGAGTCTTCTTGGGAATGATGCAACAAGTCTTTCACACCTGGATTTGGGGATCCTCTGCCATTCTTCCTTGCAGATCCTCTCCAGTTCCGTCAGGTTGGATGGTGAAAGTTGGTGGACAGCCATTTTCAGGTCTCTCCAAAGATGCTCAATTGGAATTAGGTCAGGGCTCTGGCTGGGCCATTCAAGAATGGTCACAGAGTTGTTCCGAAGCCACTTCTTCAATATTTTAGCTGTGTGCTTAGAGTCATTGTCTTGTTGGAAGGTGAACCTTCTGCCCAGTCTGAGGTCCTGAGCACTCTGGATGAGGTTTTCTTCCAGGATATTTCTTTACTTGGCCGCAATCATCTATTCTTCAATTGCAACCAGTCGTCCTGTCCCTGCTGCTGAATAACACCCCTATAACATGATGCTGCCACCACTATGTCTCACTGTTGGGATTGTATTGTGCAGGTGATGAGCAGTGCCTGGTTTTCTCCACACATACCGCTTAGAATTAACGCCAAAATGTTCACCAGACCAGAGAATCTTAGTTCTCATTGTCTGGGAGTCCTTCATGTGTTCTTTGGCAAACTCTATGCAGGCTTTCATATGTCTTGCACTGAGGAGAGGCTTCCGTTGGGCCACTCTGCCATAAAGCCCCGACTGGTGGAAGGCTGCAGTGATAGTTGACTTTGTGGAACTTTCTCCCATCTCCCTCCTGCATCTCTGGGGCTCAGCCACAGTGATCCTTGGGTTCTTCTTTACCTCTCACCAAGGCTCTTCTCCCACAATTGCTCAGTTTGGCTGGACGGCCAGGTCTAGGAAGAGTTCTGGTTGTCCCACACTTCTTCCATTTAAGGATTATTGAGGCCACTGTGCTTTTAGGAACCTTGAGTGCTGCAGATATTCTTTTGTAACCTTGCCCACATCTGTGCCTTTCTGTCTCTGAGCTCCTCGGGTAGTTCGTTCAACCTCATGATTCTCATTTGCTCTGACATGCACTGTGAGCTGTAAGGTCTTATATAGACAGGTGTGTGCCATTCCTAATCAAGTCCAATCAGTGTAATAAAACACAGAAGGACTCCAATGAAGAAGTAGAACCATCTCAAGGAGGATCAGAAGGAATGGACAGTGTCCATAAATTTGCACAAATTTCTACATTTCAGTTTTTTTCTGTCAGGATGGGGTCTGAGTGTACATTCATGAGAAATAAAATGAACTTTTATTGATTTTATCTGCAATGAAACAAAGAGTGAAAATTTAAAAGGTGTCTGAATACTTTCCGTACCTACTGTGTGTGTATATAGGTCCTTCTCAAGAAATTAGCATATTGTGATAAAGTTAATTATTTTCCATATTGTAATGATAAAAATTTAACTTTTGTATATTTTAGATTCATTGCACACCAACTGAAATATTTCAGGTCATTAATTGTTTTAATACTGATGATTTTGGCATACAGCTCATGAAAACCCAAAATTCCTATCTCAAAAAATTAGCATATTTCATCCGACCAATAAAAGAAGTGTTTGTAATACAAAAAAGAAAAAAGAAAAAAGAAAAAGTCAACCTTAAAATAATTATGTTCAGTTATGCACTCAATATTTGGTTGGGAATCCTTTTGCAGAAATGACTGCTTCAATGTGGCGTGGCATGGAGGCAATTAGCCTTTGGCACTGCTGAGGTGTGATGGAGGCCCAGGATGCTTCGATAGCGGCCTTAAGCTCATCCAGAGTGTTGGGTCTTGCGTCTCTTAACTTCCTCTTCACAATATCCCACAGATTCTCTATGGGGTTCAGGTCAGGAGAGTTGGCAGGCCAATTGAGCACAGTAATACCATGGTCAGTAAACCATTCACCAGTGGTTTTGGCACTGTGAGCAGGTGCCAGGTCGTGCTGAAAAATGAAATCTTCATCTCCATGAAGCTATTCAGCAGATGGAAGCATGAAATGCTCCAAAATCTCCTGATAGCTAGCTGCATTGACCCTGCCCTTGATAAAACACAGTGGACCAACACCAGCAGCTGACATGGCACCCCAGACCATCACTGACTGTGGGTACTTGACACTGGACTTCAGACATTTTGGCATTTCCTTCTCCCCAGTCTTCCTCCAGACTCTGGCACCT
>JACXGM010018863.1:0-18759 GCA_016801145.1 Umbra pygmaea | reverse complement strand
GATGATTACATTCACCAACTATATACTTCTGCGATTTAACTCACAGGTGCCCAATCTGTGTAACATTTTTGAAAACTATAAAACATACAATTTTTTTTTAGGACTAGTAAACTTTAGGAACTTGCATATTGGTTCCAAGGTTTGAAAACATCAATTAAGTACTACAAACTACAATATAGACAGTTTTAAAAATTCACTAAAACTAGCAACCAAAATGCATATTATGGACAAAATAATAATGTGTATTTTCAAAAATTGGTTGTATTGTTCCTGGGTTCAGTAAAAACATATCTAAGCAAGAATAATAATAAAATCTACATGCAATTTCTAAAGAGATTTATGGAAAGTTATATAGTGCATCTTATTTGACATACATATATTTTATATTCTCTACAATTTCTCATTAATGTTAATCTTAGTATTCATTTAAATACCGGTGCCACCGGCTTAAAGGCACTGGGGTTGCGGTGCCACCGGCTTAAAGGCACTGGGGTTGCGGTGCCACCGGCTTAAAGGCACCGGGGTTGCGGTGCCACCGGCTTAAAGGCACCGGGGTTGCGGTGCCACCGGCTTAAAGGCACCGGGGTTGCGGTGCCACCGGCTGAAAGGCACCGGGGTTGCGGTGCCAGCGGCTTGGGCCCGCAATCGCTGCTCGCAGCTATATTTATTGATTGTTTTTTAGGTACATTAAATCATGTTAAGCCTTTTTCTTACAATGGACTTTAATGAAGCAGAAAGGCTTAACATCAGATAACGCCCATAATAATTGGAATTTGGGATAGTTGTTATTATAATTTTCAGTGGTTATGATAAGCAATATGAGAGAGAAATGTGGTTAATATTGATCGTTGTTTAGGTAAATTAAATTACGTTAAGCCTTTTCCTCGCCATAGGAGCCAATGAAGAAGAAGATTTTAACGTGAGATTGCTTCTATAATCGTTGGATTTTGGTTTAGTTATTTTGACAGGCTTAAGTGTTCATGACAAGATATGGCCCTGAGAAATTTGGTGATGATTGACCATTGTTTAGGTACATTAAAACCACGTTAAGCTTTTTCATGTTACGTTTTAGTATTTCCCGTATGCGACGGGATGTCGTAACATGGCTTAAACACTTTCAGCATGTGTTTAAAGTCCTCCTTTTGCACACTGAATATGGCCTCATGTCTGCACCTATAAACACACCCATAGCGTTTGTGATGGCTTTAGCCCGGTCTGATTAATTGCTTAAATGCCACGATGATAAGCGGTTGTTTTGCTGTTTTCATTTTCACTCCAGTCAGTGAAACACCGGGGTAATGTTGCTTCAAATGTGTGGCCATGCTTGATGTGTTTCCACTGTCATATAATAAAATGGCTTTCTTGTGCCAGAGTACCTACACACTGTCACGGTTTTATCCACCAACCTCTTTCCTTCATCATTATATTTAACAGGGAAGCCAAAATGCTCCCATAGAGGGGATTTAAATGATGCGGGGCGTGGTCGCCATGACCACGCTGTGAGCGGACTGAACATGCCCTCAACATTTTTTTCAGAAATCAATCCGCGGATCACGTGTGTGCCGAACCAAAGATATTGATCCGAACGGATCACGGATCAATGATAATCCGTTGCACCACTACTACGCACGAGTATAAATAGTTACGGCGCTTCCATGACGTCACTTTGGCATGTGCCAGGTTGGGAATCTGTAGTATACTGTGCGCCTAAAGGTTTCGAAACGTTTCATGACACCTCTAATCAAAGTTTTCAATTGTCTTAATTGTTTCAAATGCCTCGTTTTGACCATCACTATATAACGCTGCTTTAGAGAAGTACCATAATCCAAAAATAGCATGAATATATTGTTGAATCAATTAAATTAAAGTGGTAGAAATGTACATTACGCTTAACTGGAATGCACAATATATGAAAGGCACCTAGGAGATTATCCACACGTAATTTTTCCCCGGCGTTTATTTAAACGAGAATTCTGGGCGATTTTAAAACGTAGCTCTGTTGTTTGCATATCAGAATTGCTGTCCGTAGCGTTAATAACTCAAACAATCTGTATTTCCAACACCGTGTTTACCTTTTGCTGCCAAAGACAACCATTACGCATTTACGGGGCAAGTTAAAAAACATGCTTTGAGCCACTAAACATGTTCAAAATGTCATTACTAGTCCATATCCATTTGCACTGATTCCTTATAATAAACACAGCGATTTTGAACAAATAAGTTTGTGTACATACCTTAGTTTATTTAACATTTTCCAGTGAAGTCCACACAAGTCGATTGTCGAAGTCATACAATTCAATATTCCAAAACATATTTTTTCCACAAAAAACAATTTGCAGTGGTTATATCCATAAACTACTTTGATCAGGTGTAAACTGAAACTTGCATTCACAGCTCCCAAGAGTTCAAGAGTTATCGCGCATGAGCAGAGGTAACTAAGCAACACTGTTGAGGAAACGGTGTCAGGTTACCTGGCCGACTTGCTACATTATTTGGACATTTTTATTATTATTATTATTTTGGGGAAAAAATATGCTTTGGAATATTGAATTGTATGACTTCGACAATCGACAAGTGTGGACTTCACTGGAAAATGAGATTTAAACTGAGGTATGTACACAAATTTATTTGATCAAACTCGCTGTGTTTATTATAAGGAATCAGTGCGAATGGATATGGACTAGTAACTACATTTTTTACATGTTTAGTGGCTCAAAGCACGCTTTTTAACTTGCCCTGTAAATGTGTAATGGTTGTCTATTGGCAGCAAAAGGTAAACACGGTTTTGGCAATACAGATTGTTTGAGTTATTAACGCTACGGACAGCACTTCTGATTTGCAAACAACAGAGCTACGTTTTGAAATCGCCCAGAATTCTCCATTAAGACTGGCCTTTATTTGTCCGTGTTGACTACGCCCCCGACCACTATCAGAGGTCCGGCATTTAATTGACAACCGGTTTTTATTTGAGGAAATACGGTAATGTGTTTTTTTAGGCTACAATATGGGAAGGGTCTATCGATGTCTGTTAATAATAATAATAGCCTAACAATGCAGTACATTGCGGCAGAGGGAGAGTCTTGCCCCCATACACATCAATGGAGCAGAAGTCGAGAGAGTTTCAGGGTTTAAGTTCCTCAGTGTGTTCATCAGTGAAGATCTCACATGGTCCAGACAGACAATCTCGGCAACAAAAACTGCCCAAAAGCGCCTATACTTCTTGAGGAGACTCAGGAAGTTTGGCAGGTCTGCCAGGATTTTAACAAACTTCTACAGGTGCACTATTGAGAGCATCCTCTCAGGCTGCATCACAGCCTGGTACGGCAGCTGCTCCGCTGCTGATCGCAAGGCCCTTCAGAGGGTGGTGAAGTCAGCAGAGCGCATCATAGGCTGCTGTCTGCCCTCCGTGCAAGGCATCTACCTCAAGCCATGCCTTAGGAAAACACAGAACATTTTAAAAGACCACAGCCATCAAGTCTGTGACCTTTTCTCGCTGCTGCCGTCTGGTAGACGTTACCGGAGCATCAAGGCACGGACTACCAGACTCAAAAACAGTTTCTTTCCCCAGGATATTCGGCTGCTCAACATGGAACATTGTCACTGAGCACAAACCATCTGTTAAGCACTACTATTCTCTGGTCACTTCATGCACTCTTCATCTGATGTAGCAGTATTCAAATGCACCTTGTAATTTTCCCTGCAATAGTTATAACATTTATTACCTCTGCTGTTGTACATATTACGGATCACTGCTCAGTACATAGTGTATTATTATTATTATTATTATTATTGTTTTTTTTTTAATTCTTTATATTGTTTTAACCTTTTAAGCCCACTGTATAGATGTGTCGAGCCATGTCCAAAAGAATTTCTCTGCATAGGATGATGTGATGTTATTCGATGCATATGATAAATAAATGACTTTGACTTCATTACAATGCAGCACTAGTTACAGTTACAATTTTTGCCAAGTTTAACCTGTCCTCGGTGATGGATGAAGAATGAAAAGTTAAGTCAGGACTCTGAAGACTGAAGAGAAAAAGGTACATACTGCTCAGACACTTATTAGGCAACGTGGTCACTCACTACAATGAGCATTTTTTATAGGCCCATTTACAATACAGAAGGTAAATATACACTGGAATATTTCCGTAAGGGCCTTTTACATATTGACAAACGTTGATGTGCCTGTTTATAGTGAAAATAAGCTATTTATTTCAAGATAGCATATTTGCCCCATAGGGTTACACTGTAGAGTCATCTGACAATGGTATCCAATATGGCGTCCATATAAGCTATACGGCTATGAGATGAAGTCATACAGTCCTGGATGTGCCAGACTAGAAGCATTTATGCTTTGTCCCAGGTGAGTTTTAATTTCTCCATGCACTCTAAACACAATGTACATACAGTATAGTGTGTTACCAAATTATGTAACATTACTGTCATGTCTTTCCTTTGGCTAGACATTTATTTTAATCGCCGTTAGCATGAAACACATAACCGGAGAAAATCATCATACATTTAGTTTTCTTGTCAGTATCAATATAATCCATGAAGATAAACAGTATTTCCCTACATTTTGGATTTCATAGGAATCGCTGCCAGCTCCATTGGTTAGCTGCACTATTTCAGTGGGAGAACACAGTGGGAATGACAGGCGAACTGTTTTAAAAACCAAAATTCCCCACTAAAACAATTTCTGGTTGGTGCATGAGATTCATCCCGAATGAAACACAGACTCATAACACTGTTTACACATTTGCCACTTATCATGTCTGTAACGCTACTTGGAACTTTTTTGGCTGTTAACAGTTTTTGGAGAGTTCTTTGGGCCGTTAATGCTAACAGCAGATTACCACAGATTAAAATACATTTTTAGCCTAAGGAAAGACATGATGCTTAAGTAACAGAGGATGTGTTTTTAAGACAAGTGGCCAAAATGGTTATTACAACAGCAAACTCTTAGACAAATGAGCCTGAAAAAAAACTATATTTATCTCTTGCCTTTTCAGGCAAGTAATAGAGGAATTATTATATATATTTTAAGATCAGAGGCCGAAATGGGTATTACAACAGCAAGTACTTATACAAATGAGCCTGAGAAGAAAAAAAAAACTTCCCTTTCAGGGCTTTAGAAGATTGCTTATGAAATCACATTATGACAAAGACAAGCACTGCAAATCTGGGAAAAATGCAGTTTGTATTATTTCCACTTATTTTGCATTGTTGATAATATGTACATCCACTTAACAATAATTTGCTTTTGGAGTGTAATGTACCTTTCACTAAAATAATTACACTTTCTTAAGGATTTTTATGAAGTGCACAACAGTGCCCAAATTCATGGTAATACTGAAAAATCTTACATAGTAAATAGACTGTGGCAGGAATTTACCTTGTCCTTCTGAAGTTCTTTAGATGGATGCCTGACAATGACAAACAAAAGAGGGAGAAGGTATTTATTTTGTAATAAATGCACACACTTCAAACTTTGTGCACAGGTGCCCTTTGAGCAGCATAACTTGAGGCAGTGAGATGGTATAAATGCAGTATAGATTTCAAAATGTGTAACTCACAACTAGAAATGCAACACAATTTTTTACAGAAACCCGAGAAATTAGCTGAAAAAATAACCTCCAGCATTGAACTGTCAGTTAGTGACATCAACAGTAAAGTAAATGGCATAGTGCATATATACCTTCTGTCATCGTCCGACACATCACTTAAAGTACTATCATCAAACACAGAGAGTGGGTCTTGTCCGTTAACATGGTTAACTGCCTGGGGGGCTTGGCCATGCTTGGCTCCCCCCAGAGAGGGTAGCTTTAAGGTGGCCTTGTTAGTTACAGCTCTCCTCTCCTGCTGCTGCTGTTGTTGTTGTTGTTGATCCTCCAAAGCCCTGTCAGCGCTATAGGGAGAACATAGACCTAGCTGTGAATGTCACACCCATGACAGTGAAGCTTTAGCCGAGAGCTGGGAATATGGTTGGTTCCCCTACATTGTGACATATCACTGGCTACCAAGGTAAGGGAAAGGAAATCATAACCAAAGTAAAGACAGCAATAAAATGATTGTTTTTAGGGTGGACCACAGTGAATTAATGTGTGACAGTCAATCTGACAGCCGATAACCTAATCAGCTATAAAAATGTATTTCATTGTTTTTAACACAGTTTGTAGAACACTCTTGAGCCAAAAAGGGTCCCTAAAAATATGTACTAAATCATGTGCATGAGAATACTAATCTTTTGGCAACCATCTTAAAAAAACATGTTACATGTTATGGATTTTTTGCAAATGAAAGTTGACCTGACCTCTTTATGGTACAGTGTGGAATATGGCACCTTTCTGGTTAACTTAACAGGCTATAAGGAAAGTGCTAAATTCAAAAGTCAGAAATGTGTCAAGAAATGAAGTTAAATGGAACAGTTCAAGTCAAAGCAAAAGCTGAAAGACCAAGTAAAGTATCACAGAGACATGTGCGAAAAGTCAAATCTGCACAACAGAACCTACAGGTCACTGCAATGTTAATTTACATTGATATAGACAGAGAGAATCAACTAAGAACCATGTCTTTTGCAGCTGAGCCCTGTATTGCAACAATTGAAACATATACCAAACTAGAATGATAATATACCAAACATTAAGAAAAACTAAAACCACAAAGCTGCAAGCAGCGCTGACCAGGTTTTAGCATTTAACAACTGTTTACTTATAGTTAAGACTCAGATCTTCAAAATGATTGGTTCAAACTCAGCAATTGGAGGAAAAATGGGAAGGTTATGTTTAAAAGCTGAAACACTGATGAAGTAACTGTTCTCTAATACAGGGACTGAATGTCATTCATATCACTTTGAACCACACCAATAATCATTGTATTACCCAGCATGCTCTATTGTAGGTTAATTTGTTTGTTTCCTCTTTTGGCAGGCAGATATCTTGATTAAATTCCATTCTACTGGATCATTTAATTTGTTTAAACAAATAAAAATGATACAACTATTAATTCATTTATTGTTTCAGTTTAAATAATTTATATGACACTTAAATATAACAGGGTGTCTTTAAAACTGTTTTAATGCCCCTCTAAATGCTTTTTAGGACCAATACCGCAGTGAATGCACTGTAAAAACATTGCAAAATAAATACCTTGTGACTGATCAGGAATTGAATTATAATGCATGCTGGCAGAGGATAATGTATTCTATCTTTTAGTACTAATAAACAAATCTAATTTGTGATTGTTGAGAAGTAGATTCTATACAAACATATTTAAATACAGTTTAGAATGTTTAGAATGGTATTCCTAGATACCATTGAGAGTCTTATACACCTACGGTTAGAGGCCTGTTGGGGGATTCTAAGACATGTTGAAGACAGACAGGGAGAAGATTCAGGGTCAAACCATGAGTTCAGAAAGGTTTGTTATGGTATAGATAAAAGCAATTCTAATCCCTCCTAGGGATATGTTTCTTTTTGGACATAGACTGAATAAATCAATGTAATTGTATTATTATACCCAGTAGAATACTTTTCTAAATTTAAAAAGCCTTGTTTGTTTAAAAACGGTTTTAAGAAAGAGTAGAAATATCGTGGACTACTGTATATTCTGCATCTGCATTCTCAAATCAGAATCCTTTGTGAAAAGTTGTAATTATTTACACAGTATAGCAAAGTACAGTTTCACTTTGCGGGACAAAAATGGGTAACGATCAATGTTTTTAAGTCGTCATAAGACCTCTTGAAGCCATTCCCTCAAAATATATATATTTTTTTTAGACGGAAATCCTCACAACCGATATGGTTTAGCAGTCAAGTCGGTTGTGATTATTATACTCTCTCAATTGCGAGTTCTAATCCATGCAAATATAAATCCTATTTTTTATGGCCAAACCAACTTTAATAGTGTAACTAGATGGTCAATCAGGCTCTGATACCGGTGAAATTCTACTCCATTGACTCCCTTAAAAACGTCACTAGACCTTTTTCCCATGACTTACAGTAAAAAAGAACGCTTAGTGAACTACATCTCTCGACTCGAACAATATGTGTCAGTGGATGGGAGGCAATGGGAGACAATATAAGTCAGGTAAACGACTTGTTCTTCAGGGCATTCCCAGGGATTCCCAAGTTACTTCACAACACTATTTGTCTCTCCCCCTCTCTCATCTACATGGGGGTAATCAAAACATGATGCACGAAAAAATAAAAATGGTAACACCATCTTTACTTGTAAAACCGATCTTTATTGGTAATTCATAATGACATTGCTGGTATTAGCTCAATATCCATCATTACAAATATTACTAAATGTAATCCCATCTAAAATTTGTATCTCTGTCTCATCTTGTGTCTGCTGACTGAGGTTCTATAATTCGCGGCTCCCCTCACAAAGCGCACATCATTTTTGTAGAAATGTGTCACTTAATCTTCCCTTGCCCAGAACATTGATGGGCACTCAGCTATATTCACTGTGTTACAAATGTTAAACACACAACCCCCCACGTGCTAATTAGATGAAACCAGCTATTCACAAGCAAGTATTTGTGGTTTAATGAGTACAGTATTTCAATACTCAAACTGGCCTATACTATATTTTAGTAAATATACCATGCGTGATATGCACGTTTTTACAAATGGCACACCTCCCCTGCGTACTATACTCGGTGGCGCGCTATATAGAATGTTTATTACACAAGATAACTACAGTCATTATTTTAGTTCTGTAGTATTGTTATAGACCAGCTATTCCCAAAGTGGGATACAAAATAAATTGTGGTTCAACATGTATTTCAATATTCAAATGTGACTATACGTTATTAAAGTGATGATTTCATGTCTGAATAGCCCAGTCTCACTGGCGAAAATAATCACCAACTAGTGTCTGGATAAATATCAACATAATGTCAAATATCAAATAGGCCAATTGGCATCCAACCAGAAAAAAAATATGTATTTGTTTTTATTGAGTACTTGAGAAAAGACCTCCAGTAGGCAAATCAAACGATAGGCTACAAACTGGACAATTACCGTATGTAACGCTAAAGTACAATTAAGTATAAAAAGGAAGAAAATTATATACAGTTAGATCACATAGGCCACTTATACAGCTTACATAATTACCACCCAAATCTTTTTAACAATTTTTACTTTTATTGGACAGATTAACTATTACTTCACACTTTTTTTCTTTTTTTATTCAACCCACCTGTAGCAGCGGCGGTGGCAAGCGGCGGCAGGCTCGGGCAAGACAGGGCTATCACCCTCACGAATAAGCTTAGCTCTCCCATTGTTTGAAAGGTGGCCAACCCTCCCTTTCTCTTCCCTGAAGTGCTTGAAATCATATTTAAGAAACAGTATGGGAGATGCTCAAAACCGTAATGATGTGCAGTTTGAACAATCCGTCATGACTCCTTTTATTAATGAGTCGTTCAATTCTGTTGTTAATTTAATATAATTTTGTTATACTCCTCCAGCCCAACACTCAAACAACAATGGCTGTTTGTTTTACGTTTTCTAAATTAACACTAAAACCGCCAAACGCCGACGCCATCCAGCGTTTGAGTTTGTAATTAAAATATATCTGTGATTTTGAAAGCTACACCCTCCTTGACTTTTCCTAAATATGTGTATTTTACATTATTCCGTAGTCCAATTACAAAAATCTCAAACAGTTTTTTTACCCATAATTACTACTAAAACTGCCAAAATCCGACGCTGCCTAACGTTGGTACCCAGCCAATTATCTGCTACCCAGGCTCTAAACAACCAAGGTGCTAAGCACCTCTCACTGAATGAATGCTTTCAATAGCTCAATGGCCAATAACCACAGACAACTGATCATTAGCCCTGGCTGAGAATTAACTAAACAATGTCTATCATGTTGTAAAATACTTTTAACTTTAGTCTTTGCAATATAATATAATAACTAAAGTGACTGGCTATCATGTGTTTTAGAACTGTTGCCGATTAATTTTCCACAACGAAATGCTGCTTCTCATAATTCAACATTTTACATAAGTTACACTCATGTTGTAGCAAAATAAGTAGTTTAATAATATTTGTATTATAAGTAGGCTATTTCTTACCATTGCTACCATTAATCATTAAGTTTTAAAATCACAATTGGCGAAAAATTGCTGCGTTTACACATGTAATTCTCCATGTTGGATATAGCTTATTACACTAACTAAAAAAGTGCGTGCTCAGTTCGCATAACGCCTGACATAAATGGAAGGGCAGAGGGATTTATGAAAGAACCTGGGAAGTTATATGATTATGAAAACTACATAAAAGATTAAATGTCTGTAAACACGATTCAAGTCTATATCTCTTCAGCGCAAAGAGTTGTTGAGGCGAGTAGATGCACTAAAATGCTGTAAACTTTGTAATTTAATATAAATTATCAAGCAACTTTATACGCCATGATTATAGTCTTCCATATTTCATTCTGTATTTACTACATATTTAACTCTACACTTTTTCTATATTGTTTCTAATATAATGTACAAATAAAATCCAATGAAAAATACTATAAGGTTGTGTCATTCATTATTCTCAAATGTTTATTTTTTTCATAGTAATGATATAATCGCATTATAAGCAGATTTACTATCTGTAGCCTAGTATATGTTTTCGTTTCCTGACAGAAGCAGCCAGATTCAGATTTAACATTTCCTGGTAGGCTAATCCATAGAGTTCAAAGGATAAAAAATAGGAAAATAGGCTAGGTATCACTATTGGCTGGAATGTTGATGGAATAAACCGGTCTTTAGGCTTTGCATTAAACAAGACTATTTATCTCGTCAGTGCAAAGCCTTGCTGAGGCGAGCAGATGCACTAAAAAACTTTGTAATTTAATATTAAATTCTCAAACAATTTTAATAATAAATCACAGAACAATATATATGGAGTGGTTCTTGGGTGTGCAAAATTACGGCCCCCTGGTGATAATTAGAAAAATTCTAAAGTCCACATAAAAATGTATAATGGCTGCGCCATACAACCATAATGCAGATCCTGAAACATAGACATCTTTTTTAAACATCTAAAATGCCTATAAACATACGAAAATGTAACAGCATAAATATAAGATAACTCATGCAATTTGTTTCTGAATAACATCCAACAATTTAACCGATTTTACAATGGATAAAATGGCAAAACAGCCCCACTTTCCATTTGCGCAACATGTGAGTAAATGTGGTGGATTTTCATTCAATAGACTTAAGAATTATAATTCTATAAAGGCTAAAAATATACAAAAATAAACTTCAGCATGTATATATCATTTGATATTATATATATTTTTTTCGTATTCTACTGTTATAAAGGCCTAATTAAGTAATTAAATAACAATTGGGATTCTATTTACAAATAAATATTATAAACTGTTACATTTTATATCAGAGAGAGAGAGAATCACATGAATCCATTTGAAATCTGCCTGAGAATTTCCGCTTCTGCTATATGCCTATGTACGATAATATTCAGGTGTGCAAGGAAATATTGTTCTTCTCCAGCTCAGACATAGTTTGGCATATATAGGCTATATGAACTTAGATTTTTCGTGTACAGATGTACTTTCATAATTATTTAGGTTGCAAGACAGCCGCAGAAGACGCAGCAACAGGCAGCACGGTCAGTTCTTTCCTTACCCTTATGTTGTTGAAAATGGTTTTTTATCTTCATCAACAATATTTAACAGAAAGAAAAGTAGGTGTCTATATGTGAATACCAGGAAATAAAAGCTGAAATTCTCAACTCTTGCCTCATAATAATATTTTGATCTTAAACCCAAATGTCTTCAATGACCAACAAAAACAAAGGAAATTGCCTTGCCGTTCCAATACTTTTGGAGGGGACTGTATGTAGCATATCAGATACAACCAAATCGTTATTAAAAGCCATGCCATCACAATGCGTAATGACACACAATGGCTGATATTGCACTGTTAGAAAATGTGGCAAATGGAAGGATTCCGAGGGAACGCATTTTCAGACAGCAAGAACACTTGCTGGCAAACGAGGACGAGTGGTTTACGAGCCGGTTCCAACTTCCTCTGGTCTTCCTGGTGGACCTCTGTGCTCTTTTGGGCCCAGCGTTACAGAGGAGCACTCGAAGAAAACACGCCATCCCAGTCCCACTTCAAGTCCTTGCAACATTAGGATTTCTGGCAACTGAAACTTTCCAGAAACAAATTGGCTGACAGTTCAGGGATATAATAGCTGGGTTATGCCAGACGTGTTAGTAGGTAGAATAGGCAAACAAAAAAGCACAATTTGCAGCCATGTCCGGTTTCCCAAATGTAATCGGTGCTATTGACTGCACTCATGTTGCCATAAGAGCCCCGAATGAGAATGAAAATGCTTTCATGAAGCATTTTCATTCCACCAATGTCAAAATAATTTCTGATGCAGACATGTTGCTCTAATGTAACCAATTTTCCCCCACCCGTGGCAGACATTTTCGAGATGAGGCGCTAGACGCTTTTTGGCATCGACTTGAGATCTGACCACTTTTTTATTTCAGCCACAGTCTGACTTTCTAAGGCTGCGGCATTCACAGTGTTTGTAAACTTTTGCCACTCCAACGCCGTTTCGGCATTAGTAATAGCCACATGGTGCCTTTCAAACAACATTTTCCTCCTCTTTTCCACCTCGCCAACAATATTTTGTACCTCACATTGAAGTTGCTTTTATTGGTTTTCCTCTGTGTTTGCCATGATTTCTCAATCAATGAATATTAATTTGGGGACGTTTCACTGACTATGTATGGCCAACTATGGCCATAAATGGCCACCCCTCGAAATTGTTAGCATATGTTGCATGTCACAGTCTTACTGGTGGGTACATCCAAAGTACTAAAGTACTGCCAAACCACGGACATGATTCGCTAATGTTAGCTTCTTTTAGCGAGGCGTCAGGTGATAAATTCTTCTTCGCCCCTCTAAAAAAGAAGCTGTCGATGGCAGCACAGCACAACTGTTTTAAGAGCGGCAAAGAAGAACTGTGTCAGAGCTAACAGAGCTTACCAGTAAATAGATTCCTATTTCTAATAAATTACATGGTATCGGATCGGTGCCTAGACTCCAGTACTCGCCGATACCGATGCCAGCATTTGCGGCAGTATCGGAGTCATTTTCGATACTGGTATCGGAATCGGAACAACTCTAGATTTCAATAAGTTATATAATGTTTTATGTGGTAATATAGGATAAATTGCCACATTAACTTTTTTTAAGGTATGCATAAAACTGTAATCATTTTTTGTAATATACCACAATCTCAGTCTTAAGAAATTTGACTCTAATAGCACAGAAGGCCTTAATCCAAGTTTCTGTCAACAGTCAACACTTATTGTGCACAATGCACATTGCCTATTGTGGTATAAGAAGGTACACAATTTTACTTACAGACATCGATTCCTTTAAACACACTTTTAATAAGTTGTTTCATAGTAGGTAGGTACATCCTTAATTCCTATTAAAAACAAACAAGATCTAAATAGTTACCATGCATCTACTCCTTGTTACTGCATACCTACATTCATGTTACTACGTAGGTACCTGGGTAGGTATATAGTAGGGACATCCGTAATTCCTATTAAGACCTAAATAGCTACCACTGTACCTACTCCTTGTTACTGTGTACCTACCTGCTTGTTACTGCGTAATACCTTCTTGTTACTCCGTAGGTACCCGGGTACTACCATGTAAGACCTAAATAGCTACCACTGTACATACTCCTTGTTACTGCATACCTACCTTCTTGTTACTGCGTAATACCTTATTGATACTCTGTAGGTACCCGGGTACTACCATGTAAGTACCAGCCTGTATTTTAAAGCATTACCGATCCAAGTTATTATTTCTAGACAGGCATAAGCAGGCTATTTCATGAAATGTGCATAGGTATTTGTTATGTTAATAACACATTTGTTCTTCTACTTACAGAAGAATCTATCCAAAATAAAAACTAAAAGAATAGACAAAGATTTCCTGAGTAATCGAAGAAAAGTGGAACGACAAACATATATTTTTTTAAATTACAAAGTTGTATCAAGCGCAATCGTCTGGACAAAGCCATAACATTTAGCAACAGCCTCACTAGTTCGACCCTTCTCTCTCTGAATGAGAGCGGCCTGATTGGCAAGACCGTCAGAGAATTACTTCAGGTGAAGGAACATATAGCCTACACCTAGTTACATGCATTTGGATAAGTGATTCAACTGAGAAAATCAAGGTTTCTCTGAAAATAGCTTTCAGGTATCAAGCGCATTACAAGATTTGAACTAGGGATTTCACGAGAATACCGAAACCTTCTGGTTCTAAAATGACAAAACACACACGATGCCTATTTTTTGAAGCACCGCAGGCACCGTTAGCGAAGATGCCAGTGTTAGCAATAACTAAATTTGTCAGGGGAGGATAACTCAAAATAGCAGGAAAAATCAAAAGCAAACGAAAAGGGCTTTGCCTCCAGTTGCGAAAATTCGCAAGCTACTGTAGGTAGTCTACTTCAATCGGCGGAGGATAATATACTGTACATTTTTCATTTTCACACTTGAAATGGGTGCACCGTTCCCGGAGGTACTGCTACCGAGTCGATGCGTGGAGCGGAGGGTGCAAGCCCCGTTTCCGACTCCCTGTTTGAAAAATCCATTTAATATATATAGTTCCCCGATGGGGAATGTTTTAGATAGTAAACTGATAAAAACATATGATTCAAAGCTTTTATTATCCAATAAAATACAGCCATATGGGACCAATGCCCAAAACATTACACACAATAATTTGCAACTTACCCAGGACCATGTTGACATGGTTTTTCTCTAAAAACCTTGAACTAGCCAAGAAAAGGTGTGCAATTTTGTGGGGAAAAAAACTGTTCATTTTGTTAGCTGAATGGCTGCACTACTATATCCACTGTTTTGTTTTGCACTGTTGTTGTTTTTGCACAGTACCTTTTGAAAAGATGTCTGGAATGTGTCTGGTGACTAGTTGTTGCACTATGAACATTAATTGTACTTTATTATGTTGTTCTATGCTATAATGCACATGTTTTATGTCTTATGACATTTTGATATTTCAAAAGTATTTTATTAAAGAATGTTTCAAGTTCAATTACATGGAATCTTAGAAAATCCTTTTTTACTGTGGTATCTAAATCGGCATCGAGAATTGCGTTATTTTACTGGTATTGGCACTGAATACTGAATTGTTGGTATTGTGACACCCCTAATTTGAACGATGTAATGTGTCTACTAGGCAAAGAGTCTACTAGGCAAAACCCCACCTTACCTAAAATCATTAATCTCCAAAGCATCACCCTCTCTTAATCCGCGTTTAACAGATACTGTATTTTAGCGCATAAAGCATGCCATGCACCCATCAGCATTGCATGCATCATTTTTGTAGAAAGGTGACACGTAATCTCCCCTAACCCAGACCTCCATGGATGTGCACTCAGCTAGTCATTCTGTTACACATGTTCAACACCCAACCCCCAGTGCTGATTAGATAAAACAAAACCAGCTATTCCCAATGTGGAGTATCCAGATTAACATTAGTGTGTACATGGAAAACTTGTGCTCAACGTGTATTTCAATATTCAAACTGGCCTACACATTTAAGTGATTATTTCTTGTCTGAGTAGCCCAGTCTCACTGGTGAAAATAATCACAAACTAGTGTCTGTATAAATAACAACACAATGTAAAATACCAAATAATTGGCATCCAATGAGATAAATGTTATTTATGTGTTTTTATTGAGTACATAAAATACACTCAGTAGGCAAATCACATTATACAAACTGGACAAGTATGTAACGCTAAATACAATAAAGGTAAAAAAGGAAGAACAACGATATACAGTAAATATTAGATCATTTTGTAGGAATGAAAATTGTTTGCTTCAATAAATTCAAATGGTTACAAAGGCTCGTAGCTACTTTAAGACAAGCTGCAACAATGTTTTATATAAAGTGTGTGCGTACTGACAAGAAAATGCGACTTGCCTCCATAGTTAAAAAAATGTGTGGCACATTCTGCATTTTACATACCCATTGATTGACCAGTGGTTTTAACAAACCAATTTAAATGCTTTCCAAACATCCGACAGCTGGGACCTCTAGATCAAGGTTGCGTTTAAAAATCCTACATTTGTATCTACGAAGAGAATAAAGAATGCGCGTAATCAAAAGAAAGTGGGATTAATCAAACGATCCTATGACCGTTTTATGCACACCGGTAAGAAATCCCAATTGATTAATACCACTTGTTCTTAGCGTCAGTGCTCGTGCTGTCTCTACGTTTTGCCTATCATCAACACACCCCTAATTACCCAAATAGTTAGATTCTCTTAAACCTGTGGAAAACATAAGCTGCAATGAAGTTCAATAAATCATTAGGTGTGATTAGTAAAGGGCAAAAAAGCAGGAAAACATACGGTGCACCTATTATGACACGGCACACTTTGCGTTATGTAGGGCCCTATGAAATCAGTGAAATTTTTTGGCCAATTCTGTTTTATTTTTTCAAATTACATGATTTTCGTGATATTCTTTCCAAATTCTGTGATTTCTGTAAAAAAAATTGTGATTCTATGTTTTAATCTCAAACCTCCATATAAACCCCCTGGGGCAGTGGTTCCCAAACATTTTTGGTTACTGTACCACCAGGTGTCCTAGTACCCATGGTTGGGAAACACTACCCAGACACTGTCCTTTCTATCCATTCCATTGCTATGGGTATTTGTCATGTTAATAACACATTCTTTCTTCTTCTTACAGAAGAATCTATTCAAAATAAAAACTAAAGAGTAGACAAACATTTTCTCAGAAATCTGAGAAAAAGTGGAACATCAAACATATATATTTATAAACGTTATTATACAAAGTTGTATAATAATATTATACAAAGTTGTATCAAGAGCAATCGTGAGGACAAAGCCATTACATTCAGCAGCAGTCCCGCTAGTTCAACCTTGCTCTCCCTGAGTGAGAGAGCTGCCTGATTAGCAAGACCGTTGGAGAATTACTTCAGGTGAAGGAACATAGTAGCCTACACCCAGTGACGGACTGGGGCCAAAAAACAGGCCTGGCACCTCCACCCGCCGGCGGCCCCATCAGCCACTGTTTACAATTCATACTTTGCAGTCACGTGATTACCATGGATACCTGGAGGGCAAGAAATGCCGATAAAATGGCGTCGAACAGTGGCCAGCCAGGGGAATTGCAGCCTGGATTTCCAATACCACAATCAATCAACCAAATGTTAAAATTAGATATCATGAAAATATTAACATACTCAGAAAATGTGATCCATAGACAGCAACTGCTGATGTTTTCATTGTTTTGAAGCTTACAAAGTCTCTACTAGACTTGGAGTTGAGATATTTACATCTTTCGAGAATCCGTCACCTTGCTGTACACCGCAAAAAAATGAAAGCCTACACAAGTACAGATACTAGATAACGTTTTTTCAAAAGTGAATGGGATAGCAATGCTTTTGTAGCTGAAAAACAGGAATATCTTCATAATCAAAGCAAAGGTGTTACTAGTTAGCTAGCTTCCCACTAATGTTTGCTAATCTGTTCCGTTTTATGATGAAGTCTTCATCTGAATACTTACACCCTGCCTACGCTAAAATGTCCCGGTTTACACCAACCACCATGAAATTGTCCCGGTTGTCAGCGATTACATAGCCGATGTGGTCTTATTATAGTCCGATCATTTACCAAACCCATGTAGAAAGACTAATAAAGCATGTGTGTGTGCGTGTCAGTCACTTCTCTATCAAATTAGATTATGTGTGTGTTGTTGCTGGTTAGAATAAGCACACTGGTAACAATTTATCGTAAGGGTACATGAATTGTCATGAATTCATGCATGAATTAATTGATGTGTGTGTTATTATTACTACTATCTGGCATGTCGTTTTCACCTTAAAACACCAAAAATTCGTATGGTAAAACTTGCGTCGTCACCTAGCTTACTAGGTTTCGATGCTAGAATGATGTTCTTGCCCGCCAGTAAGTAGTTGTGACGTCACATGCAAAGTATGAATTGAAGGGGCTTCATGGCTGTGACAATCAAGCACTCTGATTGGATGGCCGGCTCAAATGGTCCATGACGGCCCACGGGGGGCCGCAGCCCCTCTGCCAACTGCCTAAAATCCAGACTGGCCAGTCCGTCACTGCCTACACCTTGTTATATGCATTTGGATAAGTTATTGAACACAGAAAAGCAAGCGTTGTCTGATTGGAAAATTTAGAATGGAGACAGCTTTCAGCTATCAAGCGCATTACAACATTTGAACGATGTGATGTCGCGCATGCAGGCCAAGTTCAGTAGAAAAACAAACACTGCATATATAGCCTATACAGTGATCCCTCGCCACTTCGCGGTTCACTTATCGCGGATTCGCTATTTCGCGGATTTTCATAATGCATTTTCTTTTTTTTTTTGGTGCATTGTGCTCTGCATTCTGATTCGCTAAAAACTCACTCCCGCTTCTTGTATCAAAACATGCTACGAATTGTGCTATCATTTTGTTGTCTCGTGCAGTTATGTGTACGTACATAAAACAGCTTAGCAAATTTACATTAAGTTGGCCAAATTATCTTGTAATTTCGAACATCTCCTAAACCCATAATGTCGACGAAACGGCCTGGACCGACAAAAGCACCTGCGGATGGGCCCAAACGGCGGAAGATGCTACCTATCTCAGATAGTTTTCTATTTCGCGGATTTCA
>JACXGM010018861.1:0-18760 GCA_016801145.1 Umbra pygmaea | reverse complement strand
ATCCACCAGCCATGTGTCACATACACTAGCCATCCACCAGCCATGTGTCACATACACTAGCCATCCACCAGCCATGTGTCACATACACTAGCCATCCACCAGCCATGTGTCACATACACTAGCCATCTACTAGCCATGTGTCAAATACACTGGCCATCCACTAGCCATGTGTCACATACACTAGCCAGCCACCAGCCATGTGTCAAATACACTAGCCATCCTCCAGCCATGTGTCACATACACTAGCCATCCTCCAGCCATGTGTCCAGTGTGTGTGTCCGTGTGCATGTGTGCGTGTGTGTGTGTGTGTGCGTGTGCGTGTGCGCGTGTGCGCGTGTGCGTGTGTGCGTGTGTGCGTGTGTGCGTGTGTGCGTGTGTGCGTGTGTGCGTGTGTGCGTGTGTGCGTGTGTGCGTGTGTGTGTGTGTGTGTGTGTGTGTGAGAATCCATTGATATGTCAATGATGGGAATGACCAACCAGTGGTAAGTCCTATTACTGATGACTGGCCATCACTGTTTCCAAAACACACTCACACACATGAACTGTCTCTTGCAAGGGTTAGTGGGTTTGTTAATGAATTACTTATTAGTGATTGATTAACAAACTCACATCACAACCGAAAAGTAGGGCTGTCAGCCAAAAGTATTCTACTAAATTGGTTTTGGCTAATATCATAGATAAGGTTGCTGATTAACTATAAAGAAGTTATTGTAGCATAATTCAATTTAAATCATTTAAGGCAGATATGACATAGAGGAAGGCATTACACAGCATTGAATGCATTTCCAAAAACAACTAAGCTTTGTTTTGATAGATTTTAGCTCACTTGGAAACAGCATGGAACTTGTAATGGCAGGTATGTGTTCATTTCCCAAGTGGTCCTAGTATGATAAAAGTTTAAAAATTGTAGGTAATCACTACTGTAAGGCTATATGTTTGCTTCATGCGCTTTTGAGCAACTTTCATTGGAATGGACAGGGCTTCGTGCCGAACGCTCTATCCAGTTCTCTTAATACATCCATGATGTTGAGTCAGACGGTGGCGAAAAGAGAGAAAAACATTAGGCTACATTCCAACTCCTCGCGCAAGAGAATAATTCTGTAGTTAAAGATGAAATCCCATGTTTCTCAGTTACTGCTTTTGTTATATTTATATTCAATGTCACGTATCCTCTCGTATAAGACAAAGACAAGCGCAAAGGTTGCAATAATCCACTACTTTATTTACTGAAATAAAATACTGCCACGAGGGGCTAGGCGTATATACATCCAAAATACACAGGAGACACTGGAACAGGACACACAACAGGATACATTAACCAACAGGGTGCACATGGAAACAGGAGGGCTAAATACTAAATAACTAATTACAAACACAAGACAGCTGGACCTAAAACACTTACGTCACACCATAGACTAAACTCAAAACAATACATGAAACAGACACAAGAGGGAGCCATAACACAACACATATGAGGGTGCACACTAGAGACACTGATTACCACAAGGGAGACATATACACAAGAGACAAAAGGAGCCCTTATCCCAGCCCACCCAAAACACCGGGGTGGGCAAAACCAAGGGGACCGGGGCAAGAAGGGCAGAGGGCTCCGGGTCAGGAGGGACAGAGGGCGGCCCGGGGTCAGGAGGGACAGAGGGCGGCCCGGGGTCAGGAGGGACAGAGAGGGGCCCTGGGTCAGGAGGGACTGGCATGGGGACAAGGGCAGGCAAGAGCACTGGGACAAGGGCAGGCAATGGCCAGGTGACTGGAGGAGGAACAAGGGAAGGCTCTGACTCAGGGAAAAGGGCAGGCTCGGGGACAGGCAGTTCATGCGGCCAGGGGCCAGGAGGTTCAGGTGGCCAGGGGACAGGTAGTTCAGAAGGCCAGGGGACAGGCAGTTCAGGTGGCCAGGGTGGCAGGGGGTCTGGGAGCCCTGGCGGCAGGGGGTCTGGGAGCCCTGGCGACAGGGGGTCTGGGAGGTCCGGCGGTGGTGTCAGCGATGGGGGTCTGGACGGGGGTCCAGGCGTCAGCGACGGGGGTCCGGGCGTCAGCGACGGGGGTCCGGGCGTCAGCGACGGGGGTCCGGGCGGGGGTCCGGGTGTCAGCGACAGGGGTCCGGACGGGGGTCCGGACGTTGGCGACGGGGGTCCGGACGTTGACGACGGGGGTCCTGACGGGACGATCTGCGACGGCTGAGACGGGGGTCCGGACGACAGCAGCGGCTGAGACGGGGGTCCGGACAACAGCAGCGGCTGAGACGGGGGACCGGACGACAGCAGCGGCTGAGACGGGGGTCCGGACGACAACAGCGGCCGAGACGGGGGTCCAGACGACAGCAGCGGCTGCGACGGGGGTCCGGAGGTCAAACCCGCAGGTTCTGGTAACAGGGGTTCTGGGAGTCCTGGTGGCAGGGGGCCTAGGAGGTCCAGTGGCGGCTGAGTAGGAGGGCCAGACTCCTCCCAGGAGGCATCATCGCCAAGCCCAGGAGGCGGAGGGAGGAGTAGGACCTCCAGGTCCGAGGCCAGGATGGGCTCAGAGCAGACTGCTGGAGGAGAAGGCAGCCCATCTGGCATCTTGAGGATGTCGGCCATCTTGTGTAGTGGGGCCGTGAGAAGGTCCTCCTGGGCCTCCTCCTGGGCAGGGCTGCCACAGAGGGGTGCGGAGGGGTACTGAAACAAAATACTGCCACGAGGGGCTAAGCAGATATACATCCAAAATACACAGGAGACACCGGAACAGGACACGCAACAGGATACATTAACCGACAGGGTGCACATGGAAACAGGAGGGCTAAATACTAAATAACAAATGACAAACACAAGACAGCTGGACCTAAAACACTGACGTCACACCATAGACTACACTCAAAACAATACATGAAACAGACACAAGAGGGAGCCATAACACAACACATGAGTGAGCACACTAGAGACACTGAATACCACAAGGGAGACATATACACAAGAGACAAAAGGAGCCCTTATCCCAGCCCACCATGGGCTGGATGTTACATTGAATGTATTTGTTTATTGATTTTGAAACAGTGCTTCTGGAAATTACATCGGATATCTGTAGCTACTCCCGTTGTGCAGCACCAAATCTGATTGGTTAATAAAAGGACAACTATCAAAATGCACAGACTAAATGTTTTTTTGAGGCAAAATCAGAGTTAATAGGCGAATTTATATCAAATACAGATTGTACTATGTGTTTTGCCCTTTGTTTGGCATTTTGTTTGAACAAATTTAAAAAAAATTATATATTTATTTGTGATTTTAAACTATTTTGTGTATTATATTAAGAAGTTATAATAAAAGTTTATTGTTCCTTCAGTATTGTTGTAATGTCATTATTTCCCCCCGAAACATGCATAAGTAAAATTTGTTTGGAGATAAAACAAACAAACGAATTTCAAATACGTTTTACTTATGCATGTTTCGAACCAGGAATCTCATGCATGCAAGACCAGTGACTACTCCATTACGACAACTGCCCTGTCACACTGTCTCAGTATGGGATGGTGTGGCAGTGGACTTAGAGAATGGACTCAGAAGTTTACAATATTATTTTTACAGCTTAAATTGATAAGAGTGGTTTGCCACTCTCTAAATCATTGATTTCACTCAATTGGCCGTTATTCCTTGTTGTAATGTAAGGCTGACTGAAACCTTATTATTAAAATTGTTTGCAATGATCTTGAGTGTACAGTTTCAGTTTCCCTTATGAATAAACGTTACTCTTTGTCTGCAAGTGGCATCAATGGAGATTATACCACAGAGAAAGCAGAAGAGGACTATCAATGATTTAGAGTTTGCGAAACACTTTTTGTCAGTGTAAGCTTCAAAGAAAATACTGTAAATCTTAAACCTTTAAATATGTGAAGTTTGTTTGTTTGTTTTATGTCCAAAAAAAGTGTCCCCACTTGTGGTTCAAACCCGAATCCTCTGGCTGAAAGGCGGAGCCTTATCCACTATACTATGCAACCTGTGATGACGCCTGCAGAAAACAGCAGTATTCATTCCTGAACCACAAAATACACAACTTCATTCGTGTAGTTACGGGCATAATCTCTAAATTTTGTTGAGTTTCTTTTAAAAACGTGATGTCTGTTTGAATACAATAATATCAAAAAAATGTAATGTCCGTTTGTATACAATAATATCTACTAAACGTTGTGATTAGATCTTGTATTGCACAGTAGAATGTGGCTGCCTTTTCAGACCATTTTAAATGGTCTAACGCCACTCTCCGTCTGTAATATTCCGGTACATGTTCAGGTAATGTACTGTACATTGACGCAAAATGAGTGCCTCAAAATTAGATGAGGAAAATCTGTACATTAGATTGTACAGATGGGAGTGGTCTCTTCCAGGATGACAATGCACAGATCCAAAGGTGCACGATGGGGGTCAATGAATGGATTAATGTATGTGAAAACTTCATAAATCACATGCTATGGCCTTCACAGTCACCAGATCTCAAACAAATTGATCACCTCAATTTTAGAAGCAGCTCCACCACCACCATCAAAACACCAAATGAGGGAATATCTTTTAAAATAATGGTGTTCCATCGCTCAAGTAGAGTTCCAGAGACTCGTAGAATCCATACCAAGGCACGGTGAAGCTGGTCTGGTTGCTCAACACTTTATATTTGTTCCTAATTTTATTTGTAAACCGTCTGTAAACGTGCACCCTATTGATATCAACAATTAAAGTGCTTTTATTTAAGAGAAGCTAGCATCTAGAACGACAAGAAATACGGTATTTTGTCTCAAGTAATCGAATACATCACATCACCTCACATTGCTGTGCAGGTCACAGGTCAAACCTGTAGCACACTCCTCATATGAAAGGTTTGAGCAGGGGCGCAGTATGCCGTATTTGCAGTGCATAGGGGCGTCGCACGGGCGATGTCATTGTGCCAAAATCATTATTTGAAAATCTTTCATAAAACTATATAAATAATCAAAAGCTTATTTGTTAAAAATAATGAAAGGAAACAATTTTTTGAACTTTTGTTCAGCATTTTAAATGAGTTCAAAAAGGTATTTTATTAAGTGATTGCATAACAACCGCTGACCCTTGTACATTAAAGTCTGTCACAGACACAATCACATGACCAAAATGGATCAAAGAGAGAAGCGTTCAGCCGCACAGAACAGAAAAATAAAAAAGGAAAATTTAAAAAAAGACATTAAAATTAGAACAGCAATGTCCAAGTAGATAAAAAGAGATTGGTATGCTTAACATATAAACTGTAAGTCATGAAGTTAATCAATAATTAATGTTGTTGCCTGAGAGGGCAAAGTGAATCATGTTAATATCATTTAATTTCTGAGTTTCTACGTTGCTCAAAAAATAAAGAAATCACGTTTGTGAAAGGGCATTACATTCAAGAGAAAGGAGATTGTTCAAATGTAGCCTCCTCACCAAACACAACCTAGTTATTGGGCTTTGTTTGCCTCATACTCTATTAATGCAGACCAGTACGTTATGGCTTGCAGTGCGCAGTCAAACACAAGAGACTTGTTTGTAACCAGGAGCAGTGTTGACAAATATTTTTAATGGAAAATTGATTTTGCTAAATATCGCTAGAGTACTTCATACACTAATTAGCGTATTTGTGATGTCATTGCATATCATTACATTACATGTGTTTGTACAATGTTGGTGTGTGAATTCAGACAGTTCAGAAACAGGAATGAACAACTGTGTAAAAATCTTGTTTTTTAAGCGCATACATTTTTTATGGTCAAATTTCACTCCTTAACTTTAAAACAAAAGGGAGCAAACAATAGAGCTAACAGTGCTGTTCCGGAAGTAAAATCACATTGAATTTCTCCATAAGGAATTTGATTATCAGCCATAATGTCTAAACCATCCAATGTAGACTGACTACGAGCTACGTGGTTATGAAACAAACATTTATGCTCCTGTAGAAGCCAAAAGTCAGTTGAAAATCAACCTTGTTTAAAAAAAATTTGTTGCAATGTCATGGAGAAAAACTACAATACCCACAACCCTAAGCGTAGCAGCAACGTCTCTGATTACCATGGAAATGTTTACTGAGCCTGCGAAAAGGTTTTGTGCTTGAGTTTGCTTGATTTAATGCCGCAAAACCACTGACGATAGATTTACCATGATTTTCCTTCAGGCCAAGTCAGGCCATGTTCTGTCAGGGCCAGTATGAAAGACAAGACATACAATGTTGTGGTGAGTTTTGCAGGCTGCTAGTAGGGATGGGACGATTACCGGTTTCACGGTAAGCCACAATACAATGTCAGTACGGTTAGTATTACCGTTTAAAATGTAATTTTCATTAAAACCGTCTTTGATTACCGTGATTTTGAAAACTCACGGTAAATCCTGTCCAGCCAGAATCAGTCTGACGCAGGTGCGCGCATGCAACGTTGTTTTTTGCACGAGAAGTCAAGGCGGAAGGCAGTGACAGCGCTCTGGAGACTTTTCAGCCATCCAAGAGAACAAAATCTGAGATGTGGTCATATTTTGGCTATTACAAGAGTCCTGAGGGCAATTTAATCGAGGATGGGCACCCTGTCTGCAGAGGAATGTCGCTGGAAAAGGGGGAAACGCGTCAAATCTGTCATCTTCGTGACAACCAGCCACTGTTATACAGCGAATGCATAAACTTTTACTTCAATACCAAAACTAACATGGGCAAATAATTGGACAAACAGTATTGATTCGACATGAAATATTTAATTATCTCACTTGTAATTAACACAAGTATCCGGATGATAAGTTTAACAGCAAGTAGCCTACTGTAGATTTGAGCCAAGACAAACGAACATGTTCAAAATATTTAGGGTGACATTTAAGGGATAATGTATTGTATTAATTCATAGTAAACTTATTACACATATTTTTATTTTTACCACAGAAATAATTTCAGGGACATAAAATATTGCATGTGATTAGTGTCCGCAGATCCTTAAAGTCTTAAATAGCCGTTTTCCAGAATTTACTGTCTAAAATTGTCTTTAAGTCTTAAATCTCATTTTCTAAGGTCTTAAACAATTGCAGCAGTCATGCTATTTTTGTTCCATTGTATTTTGTTGAAAGAAGCCATAAACGCTTTACTTGTGCAACATTTTAGTTAGCAACAGCTGCCAGATTACAGTAATAGCAGGTGATTGCGGGAGCTCCATGAGTTCACAGCAACACACTTACTTTGTTCATTAGTTAGCTTCGTTTGAGTCTTGTTTATATTTAATATACTTAGCTAATATAGAAAATATATTTTATTTGTGTCCTTACAGTTTACACTTTTGTTTACTAAAAGTATTACTTGTGATCAGTACCTATTAGATTGCACATTTTTCAGTAGCCTACCTCAAAGCAACAATATAAAACCCACTCTCATTGAGCAGTTAATCTCCACGTTCTCGTTCTGTTTCCTTAGCGCAAGTGTAGTGTAGCCATGTATTACTTTGGAACATTTCTTTCTAACAACTCAAGGGCCAGGCATTGTGCAGTTTTTTTATTCAGTAGTTTGTTTGAACTGCTGGTCGCGATTCTACAGCAGATTTAAGCACAGTCTATCGTGCGCACATAAAAATGCAGCAGGCAAAATAGAACATAAGATACGTTTAGATGTGTTAATTTATTTCATTAAAGACATTGCTCTCTAACCAAATCCAAACATTCAAATTATATGTGTGCTGGTCTCCCTCAACAAAGTCAGACAATGCATTCCAACACAAGCATCTCTCAGTACACATCTGTCGCCCGCGACATCCGAAAAAAAAATCTTCACTAACATACGGTCAACTCCATTCCTTCATCTGAGAGATTCAAAACAGCAGGCAATGGGAACCATCCACAAAGATAGTCACAGTATACTGGCACATTATTCAAGCCACCATGTAAGTTAACGCCTATAAGGCAAAAAGTATTCCTGCCAGCAACTGGTAGTCTACCAAATATCAGGAATAGGACTATTTTTTATAGTATATATAGTTTATTGATGATACTCTGCCATCACAATAAATAAAATGATTAGCAATGAATGTAATGTATGTGTTACATGAATATGCCATATATTTTTTATTTTATTTAACCTGGTAAGTTGACTAAGAACAATTTCTTATTTACAGCAACGACCTGGGAGCAATTAGGGTAAAGTGGCTTGCCCAAGGACACAACGACATTTGGCTCAGTCGGGAATCGAACTGGCAACCTTCTGACTACAAGTCTGACTCCCTACCCACTGAGCCATCTGCGCCCCGTTACAGAGTCAAATTCAGAGCATAGGTGAAAAATCATCCTGTTAACTAGCCCTTTTGTTTACTTCAGCAGATGGTAAAGCTATTGCATAATTCTAACAAGATTATCAGTCATTAATTTATGGGGAATTCATTATGATATCACATCGGATAGTAGGCTTTAGTACTAAATGGTAGACTATTGTAAAGTAAAAGTGCTTAGAGCTGCTAATTATATTTGTTGTTTGTTGATTTCCAAGTAGAAAACTTGTTGAAATGTTTTCAGTGTGTGTGTATCAGTTTTTTTACATTTACATCTCATTTTAACAAAACCGTGATAATATTGATAATCATGATAACTTTGGTCACTATAATCATGATATGAAATTTTCATACCGTCCCATCCCTAGCTGCTAGTCAGGTAGCTAACATGAGTCTAATTTATCCATATCGTTATCTTTTTGCAGTGAATATAAAATATATTACAATTGTATAACATAGCAAATTACATGTCTAGCTACCAAGTTAATGCTGAAATCAAGTTAATATAAAAAATAACATTAATAATCCTGCTGAAAGAGCAACTCTGGCAGGCTGCTACCCGAGATAGGGCCGGTGTCGTACCAAATAAATATGGATAGTTAGAAAATAGATTACATGATTTTTAAAGGATGACAAAATCTAAATATATAAACTAGACTTGCTAAACTTCATTTTTCAGAAAGATAACACTCGCAATGGATTATGGGATGAGTAGTTCCGTTCACACTTTCAATATTTATGTAAACAGTCTTGTACCTTTGGCTTTTTCCACAGTTTTTTATAGCCGAATCAAAGCTGGTTGGCTTGAATCCAGGCTTAAAACTCTTCATATAAGCAATTTTTGAAACTAATTGAATGGGAAAAAAACACTTCCGGAAGCAGAGCCGTTAAAAAAGTGGGTGGTCACTGTTGAGTTCAATACAAATTTGTGATTGGTCATTGACAACACTATTTGCATATGCGCAGCTCATTCACATCTATGTCAGCTGCTGGGAGGTCAACTGATTGTGCTGTTACGCCTTCTCACAAAAAAATATACAGTAGTTGCCCACATCCATTATCTATTTGGAATAATTTACATGTGTAAATCATAATGATCCACGGGACTAAGTAAAGTGTATATTTAACTCATACATGTAACAGACAACGTTAAAAAATGTAATATTTCAAATACCTGAGTTAAAAAAAGACAACTTCTTTACTTTAAAACCCCTAGACACACAAAATCACAATAATCCGTCTACCCATTCAGTCTAAAATTATCTTGTTTACTTATTCTACTTAAAATAACAAAACCAATCAATAGCAATTGCCTGTTTAATGAGTATGTGGAATAGTATTTCCACAAAAAAAAAGTTTTTGCTAGTACTTTTTAAAAAGGAAGTGCAGAATTTTCCCCAATATATACTGTATTGTATTTTAATAGCATAAAACATGGGTTTCTTTACATAAATTGGTTGTTTCACAAATAGATCTTTAATTTAATAGATACGACTGAGTTTTCTTATAACGTATTGTTAGTAATACTTCATATTTGAGGTCCCCCTTAACATTTCCTTTGTAGTATAACATTACCGTACATTAATCCTAGGGTGAGTTTTTCCCTATATCTTCAAGCAAAAAATAATTGTAAGTCCACATTTTAAAGCTGATACTTAAAAATAATCTTTCCAGACCCCCCTGATGGGTTTGCATGCCTGTGTTGCTTAGAACCAATTATTTGGAACAATTAAAAAATAAGAAATCTGCTTCCTTTTCTATTGAAAATAATGGTGCTTATAAAATAAAATAAATAATCGACTCTTTAGCAAATAAAAACATTTTATTGAAAAAAAAAGAAAAAAAAAAAGAGAGAGTTCGCTGCGCTTCTGCAATCACAACAGATCCGGTGCATCCGAGGCAAGGACTGGTCAATGTAAGGAGAAAAAGATTGCCGGTGCAACACAGAACTGTAGGTAATAGGTTAATTTAATGAAAAAGGTGCATAGTAGACTAACGTTTCGATGTACACTTACATCTTCATCAGAGTCTCATCAACAGAGTCTCATCAACATTTTATTGCTTTGTACATAGCTGTTTATAAAAAAACGTATGTCTTAAAGATCCAGGACTGCCAACAGAAATGTCTGGGCCCCTGAGAAGGTCCAGTTGCGGCGGCCCTGTAAAGACCTATCATATATTTTAGTTTTTAATAGAGTTAAGCACTTTTTAAGGACTCTTTCATATGCAAGTAGTTTTCACTGTTTCTGGTGGTCGGTGTGGGCAGGATTTGGGGGCGCCAACTTTGATCTTGCATACCCCTCAGAATATTTGCAGTTACGCCCTTGGGTTTGAGAGTTTGATTTCTAATCTCAGTTTGCTTTTCTAATCATTGCTTTGAATACACCATTTACAGAAACACAGGGGAGTAGCACAAGATCCTGGGCCCTATAGGCAGTTCTGATGGGCCCCCATGTTCCTCAACCCCGTTTATATTTATACATACATATATACATACATATATATATAAACACCTTTTCAATTGGTAGTGGTAAAAACAGACCACTCGCTGTATCATTAGTTTGTAGCTATGTCTCCCACAGTTTTGACTTTTTCACATTACTGTTTCATTCTGCGATCTCACGGTGTGGTGAGATGACACAACATATCCTGCTTCTTCTCTGATAAGGGAAAAGTCAGATATGATTAAATATTACTTGGGTTATAAAAGTAATTTAGACCTAAATAACCGCTGTTGGCTAGGGCATGGATCAGATTATCTAAAATATGAATTTTTGAATTATTATATGGATTATTTCAACATTGCGCAGTTGACATACTCCTTTATCACTGTTTATTTTAACAGCTTACACGTCAGTTAGACTTACACGTCAGTTAGAGATTACGGTACATTTAACAAAGTGACTAAACTACCTAGGCGTTACGTTACTGGCGTCTCATGTTGTATTGAAGTAGTATAATGCAGTAGGTTTAACATTTAAAAAACTATGTACCAATTATAACAATCGCATCATAATTTTAAATAAACTCCTATAGAGGATACGTTTAAAAAAAATGGCATATGGGCCTATCAGCAGCAATAAGACATTTAAAAATATTCCAGTTATAGAAAGCTAAATTAATTGGAGACGATGACAAGGGCCTACTTAAATAACAGACGATACGTCCGACACGACTTTATATCTTTCTAATCCACTACTAAATAACAATATGTAGGTGTACAGGCCTATTGTTAAATTAAATGAAATCCTACCAAAAGAAAGTGATTTCAATGTGTGACCGCTACAATTAGAAAATGATGGAATAGCTCAAACTAACACCTGCTCAGGGCCACAGCCACAAAAAAACAACGGTATCGAGTAGCAATTTTCCAACAGACCGCAACTTAGATATACAGCGACCATTGACAATAATAAACTAAATCAAGAAGAGTGGTACCTACCGTGTAAGAAATTATATTCCTTATTAATAGTCAGTTCCACTCTTCTAAAACGCAATTTTTTGCTGTGATCTGTATTTCTTTTTCTTTTTACCGCATTGGATCACTTGACCAGCTCGTCTTTAAACTCAGTGCGTATCTCTGTGTTGTGGGAATCCTTACGTCATCCGGGTGTTGGCGCGAGGGGTTTGCATAAAGAAAAAAACGCTCGGCGTTTCACTGGTTGGTTGTGTTATCGTTGTTTTTACGGACAAGCCAGGACAAAGAAGGGTATTACTCTCGTCGAAAGTGGTGACCACTGATCATCTGACTTGATAGGTCATACACTAAACGTCAGAGAAATGTGACGAAATACTCAGACAGAGTATATGTACAGGGAATACGATTTATCAATTGAGCTAGCAATATTTATTAATAACTAATAACGCACACATCACAGATATTAAATATTGTCTTATTAAATGAGCGAGCGATATTTATTAATAACTAATAACGCACACATCACACGTCTTATTACTTGAGCGAGCGATATTTATTCATACCACATAATGTACATAAAAAAATATGTGAATACAATGAACAGAAATAGAATCATGCAATTATTAATCGTACTAATAGCCTACCCTCCTTGATTATTAAAGTATCGCAAAACGTTTGGCCAGGTTTTGACTTTAACCTCTTACGCAATTGGGCAAATTGTTTTTTTGTATTTCATAAAAATCTATTTAATAGGTTACATCCATATTTATGAATATATAAACACATCATTTAATTTAGTTTTTTTATATTTCATTTTTTTAAAGCATTAGGATACGTGCAATTAGCTCTGTACACGTCCATATCCGATGCAACTCCCTCGCACCAGCAGAGGTCAGTCTTTACTCGTGTCTTTAAACCCTGCACCAATAGGCTGTCGGTGAACCACATAACAGCTGGAGCTCTACCATCTCAAGCTCAGCGCCCCCTCCGTCTGTTGTCACGTGTTGCTGGGGATAAGCGTAACGACAAGCGAGTTAAATAAACCCAATAAATACTTATTTGCATCACAGCGCTTCGCACCTAAAGCATGTATGGTATAAACTCGCAGCGAGAGTCCAATGGAGGGTCGATTATACCCTCCCTAATGTGTGGACGAATCCTTATAGTGGCAATAAAGAGAGGAGGGGCCCTCGCAGTCAACCTATGTACAGGGCCTATATCGTGCTACACCCCTGCCTGCAAGTAATTGCCTAGTGGTCTAGTGTTCAGTACTAAACATATTGATATATGCATTGTAATTGGTACCATTAAAAAACAGTAATAGAATGAAATGCTCAGTGTCCACTGAGTGACACAGGAACACCATTTACAGGCTTGTATGGAGTAAGCATTCAAATATTTAAAACAAATTAGTGGTTTTGACAAAAAGTGGGTGAAGACATTGGAGCAGGATCTGTTCTGCACGTTTCCTCCAGTCCAGTGAATGTGGAGGAGTAAAAGTGACGTGTCACATATTCTATGTCCCAAATATAGTTGTACCTACTGGAGCCGTGGCATTAGATTTTCAATGTGCATTTGCATGCTCTGTGTTTCTGTGCATGTGATGCATCATGCACACACTCTCATATACACACAAATGCAGACCATCAGCTTTGTGAGTGAAATGTATCATATAAGCTCAGCTGTGTGAGTGACATGTAGCATGTCAAGACTTTGACTTGCAGCTGCTCTTCCGTGACCCTGATCTCAAAGGACACGCCTGCAAGCACCCCCCAAAACCCTTTACATCCAGCCCATTGGCATACAATGCATCCGGAAAGTATTCACAGCGCTTCACTTTTTCCAAAATGTTTTATGTTACACCCTTATTGCGAAATTTATTAAATTCATTATTTCCTTCAAAATTCTACGAATAATACCCCATCATGACAATGTGAAAAAAGTGTGTTTGAAATCTTAGAAAATTTAAATAAATTTGTTTATTTGTTTAAATAAAACAACAAAAAAGCACATGTACATAACTATTCACAGCCTCTGCTCAATACTTTGTTGAAGCTCCTTTGGCAGCAATTACAGCCTCAAGTGTTTTTGAGTATGATGCTTCAAGCTTGGCACACATATTTTTGGGCAGTTTCTCCCATTCTTCTTTGCAGGACCTCTCAAGCTCCATCAGGTTGGATGGGGAGCGTTGGTGCACAGCCATATTCAGATCTCTTCAGAGATGTTCAATTGGGTTCACATCTCTGACTGGGCCACTCAAGGACATTCACAGAGTTGTCCTGTAGCCACTCCTTTGTTATCTTGGCTGTGTGCTTTGAGTCGTTGTCCTGTTGGTAGATTTGCCCCAATCTGAGGTGCAGAGCACTCTGGAGCAGGTTTTCAGCAAGGTTGTCTCTTTTTCTGTGCCCTTCCCAAGATCTTTGCCTCGATAATATCCTGTCTCTGAGGTTTACAGACAATTCCTTGGACTTCATGGCTTGGTTTCTGCTCTGACATGCACTGTTAACTGTGGGACCTTAGACTTTCCGGTACGACAATGACCCTAATCACAATGCCAAGTTGACCCTCCAGTGGTTACAGCAGATAAAGATGAAGCAATCACAGGCTTCTGACTTAATGTCATTGAGCCTCTCTGGCGAGATCTCAAACGTGCGGTTCATGTAAGACGCCCAAAGACTTTGCATGACATGGAGGCATTTTGCCAAGACGAATGGGCGCTATACCCCCTAAAAGAAGTCAGGGCTTCATAGACCAATATCACAAATGACTGCACGCTGTCATTTATGCTAAAGGGGGCAATACACCATATTGAGAACCGAGGGTATGCAGACTTTTGAACAGGGGTCATTTCAATATTATCTTAGTTGCCACGTTTTCTATTATGATTGTGCCATTCTGTTATGACCCACAGTTGAATATAAATCCCATGTGAAATGAAAAAAGCTTGCCTGCTCACTCATGTTATCATTGAAAATGGTACAGCTATAACCAATTCTCCAGGGGTATGCAAACTTTTGAGCACAACTCTATCCAGAATTTAACTCACAACCTTGAAGGTGCATGCATTATGGCCTTACCACCTGATACACTACTTAAATCCCCAACTCACTAGCTTCTAAGCCATAGCCAAAAATCACATACATTCATCCCTAGCTCATATTTCTAGACCCCTAGGCTTTTATCTATAATCTACTAGCCAATAGACACTAGCTCATTAAACCTTTTAGCTCCTAGCCCTCCATTTCTAGTCCTACTAGCACAAAAATCTAGCTACAACCCAAATTCCAAAATAGTTGGGACAATATGGAAAATGCAAAAACCTAACAGAAAGAGTCATTTAAAAAATTGTATTCACCCTGTACTATATTGAAAACACATTATTAACACATTATGTGATGTTTTACTTTGTGAACTTTTTCTTGTGGATCTGAAAGTCTTGTGGATCCGAAAAATAATTTGCAGGTATGACATGATAATGAGATTTTGAACATTAATGCCCTACATTATTGCTCAATAGACTACACATATCTAAAGGTTTTTGACACATTTGGCTCTGGAAATCTGTAATGTCAAGCATGATGCATGGAATCACACTAGTAGTAAACTATGGTTAATGAGATGAATGGTATAGATACATATTTATTATTGTGTAAATTAGATGTTTTTGAATACTGTCTGTAAAGCAAAGCAGACGTCTCTTCCAATTGCTGCTGTATGACTGTTAGACTTGTTAAACCAAATCGTGTGTATTTCTACACAACTAGATTCAATCTGAATCCAAAATAGCACCCTTTTCTCTATCCAGTCCACTACTTTTGGCCAGAGCCGAAATTGGGAATAGGATGCAATTTATGGCAAACCGTAAAATTTCACTGCAGCCAAAGAGAATGTGGCCCATCTAAAGGGTCATAGAGCTAAGGAATGGCATACTGTTACAGGGGCACATTCTGCTGTGTGCGTGCGCATGTGCATGCCTGCTATTTGAGTGGCTGTTTATCTTGTCACCACGGTAACTTGTTGTTGACCATTAATATAGAATAGGTGTGTGTATACGTGTTGTGCGTGTACCAGGGAGATATACAAAAATAGCACCTTGTCCAATTCGACAAAATCCAGGCAACTAGAGGGGTAAATTCTGTACGTGTCAACTATGTGTTTGTAAATATCTACAGTCTCACAAAAGTGAGTACACCCTTCACATTTGTGTAAATATTTCATTACAACATTTCATGTGACAACACTTAAAAAATGACACTTTGCTACAATGTAAAGTAGTGAGTGTACAGCTTGTATAACAGTGTAAATTTGCGCTCCCTTCAATATAACTCAACACACAGCCATTAAGGTTTAAACTGCTGGCAACAAGAGTACACCCCTAAGTGTAAAAGCTGTACACTCACTACTTTACATTGTAGCAAAGTCTAATTTCTTCAGTGTTGTCACATGAAATGTCATAATCAAATATTTACAAAAATGTGAGGGGTGTACTCACTTTTATGAGATACTGTATGTAGTTTATGGATGTTCCACAACCTTTTTTTTCCCTTTCATCTTTTATTTTGAAAGGAGCCCTAGAGCACAGACAGACTGGAGGGATAAGAAATATGTTGGATGACACTGAAACCAACCAGGATTCCTGCCGCAGGCAGGAATGTATGATGTTCCGTTGATGTGTTACCGTTCTCAACTGGACATTGAGCCCCGACAACAACTCCACGATTAACCATTGTACTGTACAACTCTTGTGTCAAAACAAATAGTATACGTCGGGCTGTTGGTTTGACACACCCTGTAACTGTATGTCTCCTCTTGCATGACCTCTTAAGATAGTCTTATCAATGTTCTCTAAGTAAGGACAGGACAAGATGAGCATTCTGTTTACAAACACTGTTGTGGGCCCACGAGTTCAGAATTTTTAACTACACATCTAGCTAGATGTATATCAATTAGCTTCAGTTAGCTTCTGGTCTAGCCCGCTGTGATTGACGGGTGCTTTAAAATACACCCAAGAAATATACATACGGTTGTGCTCAGAATTTTGCATACCCCTGGAGAATTGGAACTAGATGTACCATTTTCAAAGATAAAATGAGTGAGCAGGCAAACTGTTTTTTTTTCATTTCTCATGGGATTTATATTCAACTGCTAGTTGCCATTTTTTATTTATTATGATTGTGCCATTCTGTTATGACCCACAGTTGAATATGAAGAAAATAATTAAATGACCACTGTCCAAAAGTCTGCATACCTTCATTTCTCAATTTTTTGTTTAGCCCCCTTTAGCATCAATGACAGCATGCAGTTGTTTGTGATAGTTGTCCATGAGGCCCCAAATTCTTGCAGGTGGTATAGCTGCCCATTCGTCTTGGTAATATGCCTCCTGGTCATGCAAACCCTTTGGTCGTCTTGCATAAATTGCATGTTTGAGATCTCCCCAGAGTGGATCAATGACATTAAGGTCAGGAGACTGTGATGGCTTTACCTTTATCTGCTGTAACCACTGGAGGGTCAACTTGGCATTGTGCTTAGGGTCAATGTTGTACTGGAAAGAGCATTCCATGTGCAGCTTTCCTGCAGAAGAATGCAAATTGTCTGCCAGTATTGTCTGATAACATGCTCTCTTCATCTTGCCATCAATTTTCACAAGGTTCCTTGTGGCTTTAGAGCTCACACACCCCCAAAACATCAGTGAGCCACAACCATGCTTCACAGTGGTGATGGTATTCTTTTCACTATAGGCCTTGTTGACCCCACTCCAAACATAGTGCTTATGGATGTGAAAATAAAGCTCTATTTTGGTCTCGTCACTCCAAATTACCATGTGCCAGAAGCTGTGAGGCATGTCAAGGTGTTGTCGGGCATATTGTACCCAGGCTTTTTTTATACTGGTGGAGTAAAGGCTTCTTTCTGGCAACATGACCATGCAGCTCATAGTTGTTCAAGTATTGTCATATTGTCATAATGTGCTCCTTGAGACAACCACACCATCGTTTTTCCAGGGCAGCCTGTATGTGTCTTGAGGTTACCTGTGAGTTTATACACAGACACTAATTGCAATTTAAAATGCCACAGGTGTAAGAAATTAATTTTGATTGCCATTTTACACTGTGTGACACCTTGTTTGTCTGTATCGTGGCCAAACATTCAAGGGTATGTAAACCTTTGATTAGGGCCATTTGGGTGATTTCTGTTATCAGCAGTGTTGGGTATAACGCGTTACTAAGTAACGCGTTACACTAGTCAGACTCTTTTTTTTGAAAAAAGTAACCTAACGCGTTATTTTCATAATTCAAGTGATTAGTTACTAGTTACATTTATAACGAGAAAATTTGTTACATTTACGTTATATTTTACGTTATATTATCATCTTTTCTGTTTTAGAACTCAATTTAATAATTTATTATCGTTGTGGTTTTGTTTTTTAATCCGTATTTAATTAGTGCGCCTCCACGCCAATCAAAAAGAGGAGAGATCTTGCACTTAAAATTGCAATGCGCAGAGTTATGCAGATTGCAAGTTAGCAAAATGAAAGAATTCATAGCCTACATTTTAACAGCTGGAAATATTCACCTTACTTCAAAACTATCAAAAAGCAGGGAGGATAAATAAATGTGTCCAGTGAGCTTTGCGTCATATGCAGGCACCTGTCGAGTGGGAATATAATGTAAAGCTTGTCATTGTTCGTCTCACTCAAATGTTTTCGACCGAAATAGCTTTTTTCTACTATGGGGTCTACAACGAGTGGAGGTATGTTATTTTCAAGTTATATTTTCCCCTGTTATTCCAATAAACACGCGTTGAAAACGTGCATAATGTTAAAGAAAATGTCAAATGTGCTTTAACAGGAGATGAGAACGCAGTTTAAGGAAGTTTTCAACATACAGTAGGCTACATAAGGTGCGCAAGGATTCAAGTGACATGCACTCGGAACGTGTGTATTTGTGCCAGTAAACACACATTCAGAATGCTTATAATTCTGCCAGCCAACAGATCTAAACTGTACCCTTTAGACCAGAGGTGGGCAAACTACGCCCCGCGGGCCAGATGTGCTCCGCCGGGTCCTTTGATCTGGCC
>JACXGM010018860.1:0-12246 GCA_016801145.1 Umbra pygmaea | reverse complement strand
AGGATGCTCTGTTCAAATGATCTAATGTTTATAAAGTTCAGGGATGCTCTGTTCAAATGATCTAACGTTTATAAAGATCAGGGATTCTCTGTTCAAATTATCTGACGTTTTTAAAGATGAAGGATGCTCTTTTTAAATGATCTAACGTTTATGAAGATCAAGGATGCTCTGTTCAAATGATCTAATGTTTTTAATGATCAAGCATGGTCTGTTCAACTGATCTAACGTTTATTAAGATCAAGGATGCTCTGTTCAAATGATCTGACGTTTTTAAAGATGAAGGATGCTCTTCTCAAATGATCTAATATTTATGAAGATCAAGAATGCTCTGTTCAAATTATCTGACGTTTTAAAAGATCAAGGATGCTCTGTTCAAATTTTCTAACATTTATAAAGATCAGAGATGCTCTGTTCAAATGATCTAACATTTTTAAAGATTCGAGATGCTCTGTTCATGAGCAACTGTGTCCCTTTGGTGACCTCAGCGATGGGTACAGATGCATCAAAATGTATTTCAAAATACGATACCAAATACCTTAATATTAAGTGTCTCACAGTGAACTACAATATAGAGCAGCCACACCATGTATCAAAATAATCTACTGTATTTTTTTATTAAAAAAATACCAAAATCACTTCTTTTACATGGGTGCATGAAATCACTTCCATCAATCAGCCTATTTGATTTATCAGTTCATTATTATTCTGACTCAGTTGATTAAGTTGACAGTGTTTAATAGCAACAATTTGTTTAATAGCAACAATTTTTCTCTGCCTAACAAGTTGTGTGATGAATCTGACATATGCAACCAGTTAACCGATGAAATATTCACACATCCCTTTGACCACGCAGATGAAAGTTCAATAGCAGACTTATTTGGGAACAATTCTCACAAAACAGAAAAGTTCCACACTTAGACGCGAAGAGATAATGTGAGCTACAACAAACACGAGTGTTGAATGGGTTGACAAACTGCTGTTAAATGGCGTTGCAGCACAAAAGGCTGTATCTTTTCGTGCACATTGACGGAAACATAGGCTGAAAATACCAAGCTAAGGTTTACTGTTAGGGCTGCTACTGGACTTGGGACAAATAGTAATTTAGAACATTGCGTAAATTGGTAAACGATTTAGCCTAGGTTACTAAAATGAACACCAACACTTAACATGAACTGTTAAAAAGTGTAGCAATGTATACTACGTTTGATACTTGGACCAAGGGGGTAAGGCAGCACCCGGAAGTTGAAGCTCCTATGGTGAGATTCTGAGGCTACCTAGGCATCACCTTCCGTTTGCATTCCATAGAGTCCCATTCGTTTTGGCGTCACTTTCAGAGCGAATACATTTACACGTGAAGAGTTTAACACTCTTTGTCCATTGTTAATTTCTAAAGAAACATGACAATGTATAAAAAGCTCCATTACCTTGAATCTCATATTATGGTTTTTCTAAAAATAGGCTAAGGATTGTGTCATAACCATGCAACTTTCTGTCTTACAGTAGAGGAATTACCGTAATCAGAAAAAGCTCGCAGGCAATCGGGGCAGACGCATGCAGTCAAAATGACTGAATAATTAATCTGAATACTTACCAAACGTTGCTCCTACTCCTACGCTCATGGACAACTCCTACTCATGCTCTCCGTCTCTGCAAGAGGCAAGATTCTGAATGATTCATATTTCTCTTGATACATCAACGAGAAGAATTACAACTTTCAGAGACATTGCTCACTACACATCTACGTCGTAGGCATCACCAGAAAAGTGCTTCCATTTGATTTCACTTGGTCTCTGTCAAAATGTATGGATTTGCTTTGTCCATTTTATATACTGTCATTGACTTTTTTCTTCAATTCAGGTATGGATACATTTTTTGTTCTGACCTCAACAAGTCTAAACAAATTATTGAGTAGGAACCAATCAGAGGCAGCATTTCCATGATGTCATCATGTACGGTAAATTTCCCACAAAGTAATTTAAAGTATTTTTTTAAATAGAAAAGACAAAACACTACAGTATTCTATTTTCATCAAGCCTATCAAATACAAATTACGTAATACTATTTTGTTTTTTAAATACATGTATCATAAATACTGCCCATCGCTTGGGTGACTTTGGTTTGGTATTGCACCCTTGCAAACCAACAAAAATATGTTCTCAAATGTATTTATTGCAAACATATTTGTTCAATATAATACATTTTTTACAGTTAGTCTAATATTATTTTTTCATAGGGCTTACTTGTAGGAAATTAATTTGGTATTATGAAAAATTATTCTGTCTTTTCAACCCAAATTATTTTTCAATCCTGGAGTTTTTTGAATGGTCGTGAATTGTTGGTAAATCAATAATCAATTACATTTTTGGTAAAACCATGTTATGTTTACTATGAGGAAATGAACTGTACATCACATATTTTCTTCCCCATGGCCGTTCTTACAAAGCGCTCCAGTACAGAAGGAATACTACGTTTGGTTGTTTTTTATTAATATTTATTTAACTAATATCTTAAATGAATGAAGGTGAATATAATTATAAAGTAAAACATAATCAAATGTTTTCTTCAACCTTGCTTGTTTTAACAGTGTAATAGGAATGCTCATTTTGGGCGTGTGCTTGTTATAGAAAAATCATACAGTAACCCAGAGGGGTTGGCATTTATACTGTCACTAGATTGACATTGGTGTAAATGACAAGCTGAGTTCAGGGTTCAAGGGTGGCATTTATACTGTCATTAGATTGACATTGGTTTTAATAACAAGCTGAGTTCAGGGTTCAAGGTTGGCATTTATGCTGTCACTAGATTGACATTGGTGTTAATAACAAGCTGAGTTCAGGGTTCAAGGGTGGCATTTATACTGTTACTAGATTGACATTGGTGTTAATAACAAGCTGAGTTCAGGGTTCAAGGGTGGCATTTATACTGTCACTAGATTGACATTGGTGTTAATAACAAGATGAGTTCAGGGTTCAAGGTTGGCATTTATGCTGTCACTAGATTGACATTGGTGTTAATAACAAGCTGAGTTCAGGGTTCAAGGTTGGCATTTATACTGTCACTAGATTGACATTGGTTTTAATAACAAGCTGAGTTCAGGGTTCAAGGGTGGCATTTATACTGTCAATAGATTGACTTTTTTTTAATAACAAGCTGAGTTCAGGGTTCAAGGGTGGCATTTATACTGTCACTAGATTGACATTGGTGTTAATAACAAGCTGAGTTCAGCAATATGTAGCACTATTCAAATCACCATTCATCTACTCTATTTGAGGAAATTGAATTATCCTTTATTTTTGTATGTACAGTATGTAGATATTAAGTCAGATCAAACGCACATCCTTATTCGGTTGCAGAGCTAAGGAATATAATGTATAAGGATATAAGAGAGAGCCTGCACACTCGTTTATGCTCCACCACTTATCTTTATCACAAATAGACAACATTGATCTACATCGATCTTCGTCAGGTCTTCCAGTATATATAGTATCCATTATAATGTACTATATCATCTTTATACTATAATTATAACAATGCACATGCATGATGTCATTCGTAAGGCCTATAAAATTCATTATTATTTTAATTATTATTATTATTATGAACAGTTTGTACCAGTTCTGACACCTACCGACCACTTATTAGGTTATGGTCTGGGAATTTACAAGTCCTTTTAGAGTTTTCTATTTCACATGTCCAGTCTGTTTTTATTGACTACCTTCTATTAATTGTGGTTTATTAGCTTAATCTTAATCAAAACAAGGAAATCTACCCTCTAATTGAGGATGAATAATTAGGCAATAAACCTAAACGGTATGGGTCACTTTTTTAGTGTTCTACATTGGAGCATCTAGTCCACCACATTACTGCTGTGTCACGGTTTCAATCTAACCTACTGCCCTTTTAGGAAAATCCTTTTTTGAGAAGGTTTGAATCTCAACCAATCTGCCTACACATTGTTTGAATTAAAATAGACCAGGAAGTGTATGAGCTCACAGTGTGGTGCGTCCAAATCATGCATGACTACAGTAAGATATCAGTCGTTATAAACATATAATACATGTAGAACAAACACAGTCACACTCACTCTCAAACACAGACATTAAGGCGTGGTACACACACAGTTGTAGGTAACACCTCTGGTTTCTCTACTTACATGTAATTGTTTGTGGTGATATGAACGTATTTTTTTCTATCCAACCCTCTATGTGTGTATGTGTTTGTTTGTTTGTGTGTGTGTGTGGTTTTGAGGTCATTGTTTTGGAAACGTGCATATTTCCGGGACGCACAACAATGCTCTGTGGGCCACAACCCTGTTGATTCTGGGTAATGAGCTCTGGCCGTGATTGCGGCTGTGAGAGACACACACTCACACATTAACAGATACGCTCTCACACTCACTTGTCAGCCACGCTCACACGGAGCACCAGTGAAGCTGACAGGTGAAGCTGTCGGACTACCAGGATGGCCCTCATCTGAACGGGCTGCGCCGTTCTCTGAGGCACTTTGCATTGAGCGTCTTTGTCATAATGATGGCGTTCAACAGCTCTACTCAATACACACACCCAACACACACGTAAACACACACACATCACATACTTAGACAAACATTCTAATCATTACACTATATTGTTTGACTGTGACAGCACAGAACCGCTGTAGACATAAGACATACAGAAGAGAGATTGGGGGGGACAGAGAGCAGACAGAGGAGGGAGGAAAGACTGAAATGGGCGATCCAGAAAAGAAGGCAAGGACACGTGATGTCATGGCAACAAATGAACAGGTACAAAAATAACTGAAGGAATACATAAATAAACAGGCAAGTATATCAGCAGACAAATAGCCAGGTGTTAATGGATGTGAATGCGACACATCCGTCAACCCTTTCCCCCGCACTGCTCATCCAGCCATCCAACCACCCCCCCACGCCCACCCCACCCCCGCCTGCTTTGCCATGTGTATTTTTTTCTCCTGGCGTTTGCTGGTCAGCAATAATCAAAACCACTTTCTGGGGGATTAACTGGCAGCATGTCTCCTAGCTTAGCCCAGTGGACCAGGGCTGGGTTGCACCAGTCAGGGAGGGAGGGGTCAGTGGGGTAGGCCTCTTATCAGGTCTCTGCTCCTGCCCTGTCCCCCCCACCCCACCCCCACAAAAGCCTGCTAGTAATGTGATAATGCTGGGGTTAGCGGTTAGCTTAGCGCCGGCGCTTAATGCTATGGACTGGAGCCCCGCCCCACTCCAGGATTTATTTCAGTATTGTGGTGTTTTTGGGATGAGCATCGCCGTCAGGCCTCATCCTCATCCAGAGAAATGGCAGGTCTTTGTTGTGACTGAAATCACACTTGGCTTCGGACGTTAAAGACACGGTGTTGATAGGCCAGGGGTGAAGAAGTCTGACGATGTGATTCATAATGTGTTCTCTATATGGAGGGAGGGAGGGAGGGGAAAATCTTGCCCTAGCGCTCTCTTTGACCTCCCCTCTCCTCAGTCCGTGTCGGACTTAATAAAACCCTGCATTATAAAGCTGCACTATAGTGTGTGTGTGCTTTTCAGTGGATCTGTTTAATTGAAGTGTGTGTGTTTAGGTGTGTGTGTCACAGTATGTCCCATATCCCTCTCCAGGTGTTGAGTGTGGAGGTACGAGGCGGGGCGGGACGCAGGCTGGGCCGACGCGTGGGTCTGAACTGCCTGCAAGATGTGGCGGTGTGTTGGTGGCCCCTGGCTGGTGCTGCACAGGAACAATGTCTCTGGACCCCGAGTAGCACCAACACTGACAGAGACAATCTCAGCCTGCTCAGCTGCTCCAGTACAGAGGGCCTACGGGTACACACACACACACACACACACACACACACACACACACACACACACACACACACACACACACACACACACTGACCTTGTGCTGCAGAGTTAATGGCCTCAAGATTAACAAATCACACACACACACAGCTTTACAGTGCCTTGCGAAAGTATTCGGCCCCCTTGATCTTTTCGACCTTTTGCCACATTTCAGGCTTCAAACATAAAGATTTGAAACTGTAATTTTTGTTAAGAATCAACAACAAGTGTGACACAATCATGAAGTGAAATTAAATTTATTGGATATTTCAAACTTTTTTAACAAATAAAAAACTGAAAAATTGGGCATGCAAAATTATTCAGCCCCCTTAAGTTAATACACACATTTAACATTTATCTCTCAATGCACATCGAGAGACTGAAATTTTTGCCCATTCCTCCTTGCAAAACAGCTCAAGCTCAGTGAGGTTGGATGGAGAGCGTTTGTGAACAGCAGCTTTCAGTTCTTTCCACAGATTCTCGATTGGATTCAGGTCTGGACTTTGACTTGGCCATTCTAACACCTGGATATGTTTATTTGTATACCATTCCATTGTAGATTTTGCTTCATGTTTTGGATCATTGTCTTGTTGGAAGACAAATTTCCATCCCAGTCTCAGGTCAGTCGTCCAGAATGGTCCTGTATTTGGCTCCATCCATCTTCCCATCAATTTTAGTTATCTTCCCTGTCCCTGCTTCCCCATCCCCTACCATGTTTGACAGTGGGGATGGTGTGTTCAGGGTGATGAGCTATGTTGCTTTTACGCCAAACATAACGTTTTGCATTGTTGCCAAAAGTTCGATTTTGGTTTCACCTGACCAGAGCACCTTCTTCCACATGTTTGGTGTGTCTCCCAGGTGGCTTGTGGCAAACTTTAAATGACACTTTTTATGGATATCTTTCAGAAATGGGTTTCTTCTTGCCACTCTTCCATAAAGGCCAGATTTGTGCAGTATACGACTGATTGTTGTCCTATGGACAGACTTGCCCACCTCAGCTGTAGATCTCTGCAGTTCATCCAGAGTGATCATGGGCCTCTTGGCTGCATCTCTGATCAGTCTTCTCCTTGTATGAGTTGAAAGTTTAGAGGGACGGCCGGGTCTTGGTAGATTTGCAGTGGTCTGATACTCCTTCCATTTCAATATTATCACTTGCACAGTGCTCCTTGGGATGTTTAAAGCTTGGGAAATCTTTCTGTATCCAAATCTGGCTTTAAACTTCTCCACAACAGTATCTCGGACCTGGCTGGTGTGTTCCTTGTTCTTCATGATGCTCTCTGTGCTTTCAATGGACCTCTGAGACTATCACAGAGCAGGTGCATTTATACGGAGACTTGATTACACACAGGTGGATTCTATTTATCATGATTAGTCATTTAGGTCAACACTGGATCATTCAGAGATCCTCACTGAACTTCTAGAGAGAGTTTGCTGCACTGAAAGTAAAGGGGCTGAATAATTTTGCTCGCCCAATTTGTCAGTTTTTTATTTGTTAAAAAAGTTTGAAATATCCAATAAGTTTCGTTCCACTTTATGATTGTGTCCCACTTGTTATTGCTTCTTCACAAAAAAAAATTACAGTTTTATATCTTTATGTTTGAAGCCTGAAATTTGGCAAAAGGTCGAAATGATCAAGGGGGCCGAATACTTTCGCAAGGCACTGTAAATGTTATGAAAACACACAGCTTTACATGTTATGAAACCACACAGCTGTAATGTACATGTTATGATAACACACCGCTTTACATGTTATAAAAACACACAGCTTTACATGTTATGAAAACACACAGCTGTGCTGTACATATTATGAAATTTCTGTTCATATTTCATTCTCATTGCTTTTTATTTAATTTATATATTTGTATAAGTGCAAATAAGGGAAAATCTATTTAGAATCCTCAAGGAAGTGCATCAATTCAATTATTGGCTTTTGAATTTCTCCATCTGTAACCCCACCCACTGGCCTAATTTGTCCCAGGTGAGTACTAGGTATTCTTCTCTTTTGAAATAGCTCGACTTGATCTGCTTTCCAGCAGGCTGAGCATAGATGGAAACACAATCCAAACACAAGCCCTCTAATTTAAAACCGAGTTGTCTTTCTAAAACCAGGACAACATAGATGGAAACACAATCCAAACACAAGCCCTCTAATGTACAACCAAGTTGTCTTTCTAAAACCAGGACAACATTGTACATCCCTCTAAAGCCAGGGGGAAAATTCTACTAAAACAAGAAAGTTATTCTCCAGTGAATAATTGAGCTATTAATGCTCTGCATCAACTTAGCAACTCCCAGTACACTCCAGACAACCGATGTCAAGATCTGTGTCTATCCAAGAACAGCCAATCCCATTCCCATTCCAAACAAACTGGGATTATGCTGGCCGTTACTACCCGTGGTAGCCCAGGACAAATCCCAGAGCCAGAATCGAACCCTGGTCTCAGAATGACGCAGCTAACTGCGTGGCAGAGACTTTACTTTGTAAGGGGGAACGTACTAACTTTTCTCTGAAAATAAGGGAACATTCTACCCTGGAAAACCAAGGAGAACCAGAATTGCAGTTGATGTTGCTTAATGTAGTAGCCTTGTTAAATTCTCCTTATGGTTGCAGAGGGTTTGAGCCTCTCTGTCTGCTTACGGCACAGAGCCACTGTGTGTGCGAGTTTGTGTGTGATTGCTCTATCTGTGGCCTGTTTTTCTGTCAACATGCGTAGGAGTAACATGCCGTCGTCGAATAGCAGACAGGGAAACCCAAATTACTGAATAAACACGGCTTAAAGCCCTCGCACCTCTCGAAACGTATGCAAAACATGCTCCAACGTAGAGACTATGAAAGAGGGAGACAGAAAAGAAAAGCGTTACCAATCACACTTTACGAAAACAAATTGCCAAAGAAGAGAGAAGTGGTGAGAAGAGGGTAAAAAGAATATTGAAATCATGCAAGCAGATGCTGATTTACACGTCATTCCTCCCTCCTACCTCCACGCTTTTAAAAGAACGTTAAAGGGCCCTCGCTTGCATGCTGTCTTATAATTGTCATTATTCAGATGCTGTGTCGGAAATTAAGCGCGCGTGCTCGTGCGCGCACGCCCTAGCATGTCTCTTGGCGCGCACTTTATCGTGCTTGTGCTGCTGATTCCGCGCGTGGTCTTTCGCGTGCGTCGACCCGCGTGTTTGATGGCGCCGTGTGAAATTAAGCAAGCAGTTTATTTAAGATGCGTGGAGAGAATGAAACGCTCTGAGCTCATCTGAGAGGAGCAAGACGCAGAAGCAGAGGAGATTCGGGGACTTCAATCACTTTCAGCACATATATATGTGTGTTTCTTTTGTTCAGTCTGCTATCTGCCACGCTAAGCCCATTTAACACTCACTCACCCGCCATTTAAAAAGCCTGATTCCTGTTCCCCATGTGGTCTTAATTCTACACCCCTCGCAGATATGCCAAGAGACGCTAAAGAGAGATACGCTAAGGAAAACATGATACAGATATATGATTTTATGCAGCCAGTTTACGTAAAACGTTTAGATTCCTGGAATTGTATAAGGTGATCGTGTTACTGTAAACGAAAGGGAACTAAAGCTGTTTTAATTAAAAAACAGTTTTACTTCGGTGTTGTTAGGAGGCTTGTGTTTGTTTGTTAGTGTGTTGTGTTAATGTGCCTCTGTCCTGTGTTCTGTCAGCAGTGTCTATGAAGCTGTTTGATCTAAATGTGTCAATCCACATGCTATTAATTAAATATGAGTTAATTAAATTCCACACACATGGATGCATCCCTGCCGACCCTCCTCGGCATCTCAAACAAACAGATGACTTACGAAGAACAAAACGGAACTCACATATTTTCAGACACTAAACAAATAATAGAACTCAATTAAAAGTCACCAGCATCCTTTTCTGTATATTGAAAATAACTAAGACATTATTTCCTGTATATAGAGTGGGACTAAATAGTGAGGACATTTGAATGGCCTACTATTAGTTGTAAAATTGTAATTTGTTAGCTGTGTTCTTTGATATTTCTTGTGTTGTGTGAGCTGTGTGCTATGACCTGTGAGCTGTGTGCTATAACCTGTGAGCTGTGTTCTATGACCTGTGAGCTGTGTTCTGTGACCTGTGAGCTGTGTTCTGTGAGCTGTGTGCTGTGACCTGTGTGCTGTGACCTGTGAGCTGTGTTCTGTGAGCTGTGAGCTGTGTCCTGTGTGCTATGACCTGTGAGCTGTGTGCTATGACCTGTGAGCTGTGTTCTGTGAGCTGTGTGCTGTGACCTGTGTGCTGTGACCTGTGAGCTGTGTCCTGTGAGCTGTGTGCTATGACCTGTGAGCTGTGTGCTATGACCTGTGAGCTGTGACCTGTGAGCTGTGTCCTATGACCTGTGAGCTGTGTTCTGTGAGCTGTGTGCTGTGAGCTGTGTTTTAGGACATGTGAGCTGTGTTCTGTATGCTGTGTTCTATGTCTTGTGAGCTGTGTTCTGTATGCTGTGTTTTATGACCTGTGAGCTGTGTTCTTTGAGCTGTGGAGCAACAAGGCAGTGGCTCTTACAGGTGCAACTAGGAACACTCCAGACCACTAAACAGCTCTAAATCATTGTGCCGGTCATGTTTCCGACACGACGGGTACCAAATACACCTTCTGAAAGCGTTCTGTAATTCCCAACTCGTTTCAAAATTTTGCTACAATGACGATTTTTACATTAGATTGACTTCCTGATCTTTATTTGTCCCACTCCTGAATTGAGTTCATTAGAGAAGAAAACGTCCATATTTGTTTAGAGAAAACATTCTTCTGTTAAATACATAGCTAAATATTACATTCTTCTGTTAAATACATAGCTAAATAATATAGAGTTTGAGGGATTTTTCTTTTACAATGGCTAGTGCAAGTGATGAAATAACTGAAGAGTTAGATGACTTCAATTTTGATCAAGTGTTATTGAATGGTAATATAAAATCATAGCTACATATTTAAGGCAGAAATACAGCAGAATACAACAAGGTAGGAGCTAGGTGAGTCAAGCAGCTTCCACTGATGAGCTTGACAAACGCAACACATGGCAGCTGATTGGACGAACGGATTACGTGGGTCTAGCTGCCCCCGAATTTCAAAACAGACTAATGGGGTTCTGAGTACGATCTCATATTTTACAAAAATAGTTCACCAAAACGTGTTTCTGAAAACATTTTAAGAGGGAAATAGGCCATACAGTTGCTGAATCTGTCCTTATTTCAGATCGACAAAGGTCAGTTTAAAAGATTTTTATCAGATTTTGAGATGCCGCGAGCCGAGCGAATCGCTCATCAAAGTTGAAGTGTGGAGTGCTGCAAGGTCACGTCACGTGTATTTTTGTAAGAGCTAGACTCAAGTTGGAAGTTTAATAAATGCAAGTTATTTCAATTGTTATTCTGTAATATTTCTAATTCCATTTGTGCATGATTACATGATATAACTATCTTTTAATACTGTATCCTAAATTGTGGATAACTAAACTATATATCATATGCGAGAGTATATTTCTGGAGTGTTAAGATTGAAAGAAAAAATAACAACAAGAACTGTACAGAACCAAAAACTGTGACCTTAAAACCGTGATACGAACCGAACCGTGGGTTTTGTGAACCGTGCCACCCCTAGTAAGAGCATTTAACAATTTAACAGTGAATAGGCAGAAACAGTGCTAGAGAAGTATCATACAGATATCAAAAAATTTGAAGACAACAGAAGTGGAATACAACTAATTAAAGTACTCATTGAAGTGGAAGGTTTTCAGAAGTTTCCTGAAGATTGGTAGAGAGTGCTGTTGTAGCCTCTAGTGCAGGGGTGTCAAACCCTTCCATGGAGGGCCTAGTGTTTGCAGGTTTTTGGTCTTTCCCTTCAATTAGAGCATAATTAGGACCTAGACTGCCAGGTGAGGGGAGATACTAACCAATTAGTGACCTACTCAAATCAGCCCTGTACAAGGTGAAAGCAAAAACCTGCATACACTTGGCCCTCCATGGAACCGGTTTGACACCTATGCTCTAGTGGAAGCTGGTTCCAACATTGAAGAGCCAGGACAGAGAAGAGTTTTGACTTGGATTGGGAGCCGACTTCCCGAAGGCATGGGACGGTCAAGACCCCAGAGATGGAAACTTTCCGCCCAAGAAGATGATTACAAATTATTATTTTTTTTAGATCATCCAAGTCTTATGAACCGATGTGTATGGAAACCATTAGTATCCCAAAAAAATTGGGTGGATATACCAGCTGGGTTTAGCACTAGCAGAGGTAAAAATTGACTGGATATACCAGCTGGGCCTAGCACTAGCAGAGGTAAAAATTGAGTGGATATACCAGCTGGGTTTAGCACTAGCAGAGGTAAAAATGACTGGATATACCAGCTGGGTTTAGCACTAGCAGAGGTAAAAAT
>JACXGM010018859.1:0-18914 GCA_016801145.1 Umbra pygmaea | reverse complement strand
TCTTTATTTGAATGAGTGAACGTAGCTCTTAAAAGGTAATTAAAGGCACCGGGGTTGCGGTTGCCACCGGCTTAAAGGCACTGTGGTTGCGGTGCCACCGGCTTAAAGGCACCGGGGTTGCGGTGCCACCGGCTTAAAGGCACCTGGGTTGCGGTGCCACCCGGCTTGGGCCCGCAATCGCTGCTCGCAGCTATATTTTTACTATTGTGATCAAAAACATGTCATTTCTTTGAAGCTAAATTCTGACTCTGTTCTGTAAATAGTTTTGACAAAATATAGCAACCTCTGATCAACCCATCAATTTCAGGCTTAAAGTTAAAACGTCCAGTTTAGGCCATGCCCATTCCGAGTACATATTTTCTATATTTTCTACTATAGTATTAAGAGCAAATCGAAACTGTCTGACAGGTGCAAATATAGCCACCTACTGGAGTGTGAGGCCGGTCATGGTGATAAAACAACTGAGAAGAACCAAAGTACTAGGTCTCAAACAATCACATCAGTGAACTGGCGGAAAAGGTTCAGAACTGTTTCCTGTTGTTCCATCAGTTCTCTAGTGTATTGAAAGATATGTGTATTGACCAGAAGAACTAGTTCGCACAAGAATCGGTGAACTGGCCAAAAGGTTTAGAACTGTTTCCTGTTCCTTCAGTTTTTTTTGTTGAGCACAAACTAAATACATTTTACAATGGCAAATTGTATTCTTAAACCTACACTATGTAACTTTTTTTGAAACTAAATAAAAGCAAAAACTTAGTTTTAGGACTAGTAAAAAGTAGAAACTAGTATATTGATCCAGTGGTTAAAAATATCAACTTAAATAATAAAAAATACAGACAGTAGTAAAATAGCAATATCGACATTTCACAATATCTAAAAGAAAAATGCATTATTTTTGTGGTCAGAATATATAATAAATAAAAAATATAAATAATCTGTGTAAAATGTGGGCTGACAGTACTCACCAATTGAAAGTTACTTAGTGCCTATACACAGACCATGGGCCCTATCTTACACCCAGCACAATTGACTTTTTACACAAACGCATGTATCATTCCTATCTTACACCCGACGCATATGGGACTTTTCCCTCCACAGACGCGCGTCGGTAAATTAGGGAATGAACTTGCATTCATTGGGTAGTTCAGCGAAAAGAAGAGGCGTGTTCCGGCGCAAACGTTCACTGGTGCTATCTTGCAGTCTGGGAAAAGAATTCCGCCACTGACCAGGAAAAACCTGGTTTAAAGTCAGTGGCGTGTTATTCATATGCTATTTTAAGGGCGCATTCCTAACCATAATGTAGCGTGTGCACAACGTGCATACACTTTGGTCCTCATCTACACAAATGCAGCAGTTCTTTATTATTGCAATACATAATTAGAAGGAAAAATATTACCACACAAGGAAGTCATTGTGGTGTCAGAAAATTTTAAAAATAGATATACATCTAGTGTACACATTTACTCAAATTATTCATAATGAATTATTTGCACTGATATACATCAACCTCAAGGGAACCCATTCAATCAACAAGTATACACACAAAATTTACGATGCTAATAGCAAAATCACCCATGTCTTTACTCAGAATTACTTAGGCTCAAGCCACAACTCATTTATGGCAACTTTGCCATGAGGAATCCCCCTTGGATGGGTGGCTATGAAGGGGACAACAGCTATCCGTTAAAGACATTTGGCACACTGAAAATGTGCGTCAGGTGTTTGGATAGAACAGGTACACTACTCAAGTTGCAGCATTCTTTGTGGCTTGTTGTATTTTACGCAACATTTCCATGAATCATGGATGTGTTGATGACATTAATTAGGAAATATTAGAGGACTTCAGGAGACGTGATGTTGAAATGCGTGCCAGCCACTTAAATGCCCAGACATGCAGAACGGGAGTGGAAAGCTTATTTGACAGAAGAGTAATCTCGGTCTAATGTTAGACTACATTGCAAAAATATTGCCATACATTCATAACCTTGTGATTCAGTGAGAGTGAGTCCAAAACATCGGAATGTAGGCTATGTCTTGTGAGATTTCTTTATTTACATTTTGTAAAAAGAAAAATCAATAGAAAATCGCCGTTATAATAGCAATCCGCCATGGAACAAGCGCGGCTGCTCTTAAAGGGAATGTGAGATGACGATCTGATTGGTTTATTGCACGTTACGCCCGAACCACGCCTTTGACTAATGAAGCTACTTTAGACCTACCCAATTTAGATATGCGTCGGGCGCAAGAATCATTTATCCCGCCGGTAAAATAGCAACAGCGCCCGGGACCCTCCCAAAATGTAACTTGCGTTTTGCGTTTGATACTTGCGTTTCAGATTGTTAAAATAAGGCCCAATAACTTATTTTGAGGGGCGGGGGAGAACAAAGTGGAGTGTCAGACTTAACATTGTTACATTCGCCAGCAGTCATCCTGAAATGAAGAATTATTGGTCTACATAAAGATGGCCTAGGCTAAAAAGTTAATATACCTGTTGTAAACATGAAAAATACAGTTTCTGTCAGAAGTTTTCTCTATCGAGAGCATGTTTATACTCAGTCATCACATACTGTCAACTTTTTCTAGTCTCCTGGCATCAGCTACTGATACTCTAACACCCTGCACAGAGCACCATCTGCTGACAGTCCTGTGCAAGCATGCTAGCCACTTACTGGGAGTATTAGGCTATAAAGTAAGTGACAAAATAATTGTTATTGGAGTGCGCAATGTGCAAGCAGATATTATTGTTTTTTTATTCGGTTTTTGGTGCCTTATCTCCACCTGGTGTTTTCACTATATCAATTCAATTCCAGCGTCAACATATGCGGCCTACCACTTTGCAGTGCTTTCCTCAGGAACTTGGGACTTTGGGGTGGTACTTGGTTTGTTTAGACCGCAGAGACCAGGGACTTAATAAAGTCCCGGGTACATTTGTACATGGATAAAAGGTACCTCTGAACTTTTGGGGGTGGGACTTTAGCACAGAACATGTTACTTTGTTGAGTGCACGTAGCATTTCGATTGGTTGAGTCCACTCTACAATTTATTGCATCTGCCATTTTAAAGCTACACTGTGTATTTCTTTAAATTGATTCTTAGCAAAAACCCCTTTGTTCTTTCAAAAATATGTGCTCATTATTGTGTAATTTCTTCCACCAACTAATCAAAGTATTTTCGTTAGCATAGAATCTTCCATTCACAATACATATAATGGTGCCGCTCGAATTACGGCAGCCATGTTACGCCTCCATATTTAAAATACATTAGCCGAAGAGGGAGATACCTGGAAATTCAAGCTCAGCCTTTCGCGCTTTTACACTAGTGGCACTGTGACGAATGCCATGGGGAGATTACTCACGACTGCCGGCAAATTTCAATTTCTGTTGAAGATGTAAGATCAAGAGTATTCTCGAGGACATGTAATGGCAGCGCTGGCCCAAGCTGTACAGTAGGCATGAACGTTCGCCTGGCAACACAAACTCTGATTTTCGGTTTCAAAATAATAGCGCTCGCGGTTCATTGCAATATTCAGTCAAATTGTGTGTAAAACATACACGCACCTAAATGATTATTAAGAACACCATACTAATACTGTGTTTGACCCCCTTTCGCCTTCAGAACTGCCTTAATTCTACGTGGCATTGGTTCAACAAGGTGCTGAAAGCATTCTTTAGAAATGTTAACCCATATTGATAGGATAGCATCTTGCAGTTGATGGAGATTTGTGGGATGCACATCCAGGCCCCGAAGCTCCCAATCCAACACATCCCAAAGATGCTCTATTGGGTTGAGATCTGGTGACTGTGGGGGCCATTTTCGTACAGTGAACTCATTGTCATGTTCAAGAAACCAATTTGAAATGATTCGAGCTTTGTGACATGGTGCATTATCCTGCTGGAAGTAGCCGTCAGAGGATGGGTACATGGTGGCCATAAAGGGATGGACATGGTCAGAAACAATGCTCAGGTAGGCTGTGGCATTTAAACGATGCTCAATTGGGCCTAAAGTGTGCCAAGAAAACATCCCCCAAACCATTACACCACCAACACCAGCCTGCACAGTGGTAACAAGGCATGATGGATCCATGTTCTCATTCTGTTTACGCCAAATCCTGACTCTACCATCTGAATGTCTCAACAGAAATCGAGACTCATCAGACCAGGCAACATTTTTCCAGTCTTCAACTGTCCAATTTTGGTGTGCTCTTGCAAATTGTAGCCTTTTTTTCCTATTTGTAGTGGAGATGAGTGGTACCCAGTTGGGTCTTCTCCTGTTGTAGCCCATCCGCCTCAAGGTTGTGCGTGTTGTGGCTTCACAAATGCTTTGCTGCATACCTCGGTTGTAACGAGTGGTTATTTCAGTCAAAGTTGCCCTTCTATTAGCTTGAAGCAGTCGGCCCATTCTCCTTTGACCTCTAGAATCAACAAGGCATTTTTGCCCACAGGACTGCCGTATACTGGATGTTTTTCCCTTTTCACACCATTCTTTGTAAACCCTAGAAATGGTTGTGCATGAAAATCCCAGTATCTGAGCAGATAAAACACCTTTCTTTCCCCTTCTGACATTCAGTTTGGAATTCAGGATATTGTCTTGACCAGGACCACACCCCTAAATGTATTGAAGCAACTGCCAAGTGATTGGTTGAGTAGATCATTGCATTAAGGAGAAATTGGATGAGTGTTCCTAATAATCCTTTAGGTGAGTGTATTTGTTACTTTTATTAATAAAACATGTTAAATTATTATTTTTGCGATCACATGCTCTTATTGTTTCTTTACACACATTACAATTGCATTCGGTTACAATTCACGGGCTGTGTAGTGAATTAACAATGATTATTTCAATGAATCAAAACTACCCAATTAAAAAAAAAGTATATTTATTTATTATACTTCTAGTATACTTATGTTTAACCACAAGTATGTATTCAATGTAGTTAAGTATATTGGAGGTATACTTTCAAAATATACATACCAAAATAATATATTAGAATTATATTTAGGATAAATAAAATACATTTCAAGTACATTTAAATATACTTTTTTTACTTGGGAAAAGAAACTTGAAAGAAAAAAATAATATCCAGGTTCACGTTGCTGGTAAAAGAACGTGAGGGGCTTCAATTTCACCACTAGATGGGAGCAATTCTTACACAATGCAGCTTTAAAAGTCTGACCGTCACACAGTAAAACACTAGTCTACAGAAAGAAGCTGAAGAATTTGAAGCAAGACTACAAAAATAATAGGACCGTAACGACATGAGTGTCCACAACGTTCTGCAGGCAATGGCGGACAGTGTGTTTTCCCGTGCAATCACCACTAGCCATTGTCCAATGTCTCCATCCAAAATGCATAAAAGACAAGGTATAAAGCCATGTTGTCTGTTTAAGGATAAAATTAAACTTCAAAAATGACTTGCATTATCATTTGTAATCTTAAGATTCTTGCACACTGAGTCCGAAATTTGTATATGTAAAAAAATAACGACAACCTCACGTTATGTCAATCATGCTTGTACACTGCCTCCAAAACTTTTGTACATAATAAAAAATGTGGATATCCATTTTCTGTGTTTTTTAGCATCCATCCAGCCAGCATTTTGAGAGGTTTTTTGCCAATTCAGAGCCACCGTACAAGGGAATGACAAAATCTAGACTGGACACACACACGGCCGGTGGAAGCGCTGGGCAGAGAGAGCAGCTGTATACAGGTTATATTTTATAACCAAATAATCCATTAGTAATCAAATTGGTGGGTCCATAATAGTAAACACCTTAATCTATCCAAAATTTTGATCTAATTGAAAGGGGTGGTTTATTCCTTTTCTAATCCGATCGAGCATGATAGTGATGTCCGGTTTGCAAACAAATCGTTATTTTCCAACCAGTTCACCTAATCGGACTGAATTGCTCCAAACAATTTGCACATCCATTAAGCACTAATCGACAAATTTCTAATGTTACTCACTATTTGACGTGCCTGACTCGAAATGAACCAATATCCCAGAGTTATTCAGTTACGCCAACAGTACACTGACTTAACCTACTGTTAATGTACACAGCCTGCCTGTCAGCAGTTCTCCTTCTCGAGTCAAGAATCGGATGTAAGAGGTTTCGGATCATACACTGAACGAGAACTGTTAATTTCGGACAAGTTTGATTTGAACATTATGACTTCCACAGCATGGGCGTGTAAACTGAACTTGGACTGATGCTATGAGTGCGTGTGAAACAAGGACTTGAATGAGGGGAAAATCTGGCGAACCGTATTTATGTAATTGCAAATAAATCGTAATGGATTATGCATAGTAAGTTGACCATTGTTCCTGCACGGAAAAAGACTGATTTATTCACTTTATAACTGTAAATCATGATTGTTTGCACATCACTGCATGTATGTCTTTGGATGCTTTAGATGCAAAACTTAATTGTAATAAAGTTATTAGATTATGAAGATGTTTTAACTGACTGATGTTATGATTACTGACTTTATACATTTGAATGTGTAAAGTGTTTTTTCTTCCCGTCCCACTATAGGCTCGACGTGACGTAATTACATTTGAGCATAAAAGAACCAGGAATCCATTTTTATAATCGAACTGTCTGAAATATCCGGTTTGTGGAAAAGAACCAAAGTTCCCATCAATAGAACATGTAAACACTTGATCGAATGGAAAACCGAAACTGAAAGGACTGCACATGTGCAATGATGTGCAGAACAAGCTGTACTTCCCGGAGCCCCCCCCCCCCCCCCCCACACACACACACACACTATTGAATCAAGCATACAATACAACACCAATTATTTTGTGTGCTATATTAAATGTATACTTTTAGGTATCTGAACACTGGGGACTCCTTCCTAAAACTCTCCTTCCTCTCTGCACAATCTCAGGGTTGGATGGACCAGGGGGAGGCTTACACCCGGAAGTTGAAGCAACCCTGGGTGGATTCTAATGCTACCTGGCTATCATCTCACGTTAGCATTCCATAGACTCCCATTTATTTTAGGGTCACCTCGACAGCAAATTAATTTACATCTGAAGCGTTTAAAGACTAGTTGTCCATTGCTTATTTCTAAAGAAACAAGACAATGTATAAAAAGCTCCATTACCTTGTACCTCAAGTTATAGTCCTGTATCAGCTGTTTTTGTAAAAATATACTAACTATTGTGTCATAACCGCGCGACTTACCGACACACAGTATAGAAATGACAGTATAGTCCAGTAGAAACTCGACCAGTGGAACCACAAATGCTGTGCTATGTGAACTGAACTCTGACTTCCATGGCCAACCGTAAATCTCAGAATTTCTCCCAAATTACGTTCTCAGGAAACTATTTTGAAAACCTAAATTACGTTCTATGCCAACCTATTTAGTTTTTTTTTACGTTTGAACTGCACGTTTTGTTATTAGGCTATATTTGTACTTGAATTACGTTGCTCCGGTACATTTCGTTTAGCGGATTTATGCGAGAACATTCCATACATTCCATAGTGTTCGAAATTATATTGCAACATTCACAGTTAAGGTTAGGTAGGAGGATACTAACGGTTAAGGTTAGGCATGAGGTTACTATCGAATAAGGTTAGATATGACGTTACTGAGGTTAAGGTTAGAATTAAGGTTAGGGTTAACATTACAAAAACCGACAATCGCGTGTCTGTAGAACAAAACACAAAAAGTTCCTGTCTGGATTTGAACTCGCGAACACTGGCATGCAAGTCGCAGATTTATACGCCCGTCCACCATCCCCGACCTCCGCCCTAGCAAAAACTATGCTATTTACATGCTACGTCATGACCTCCTAATGTTCATATTGAACGTTATTCAAGTGTTCAATTTAGTGCCCTACAAACGTAATTGACCCTCTCATACGTTCATATTTGATATATTTCGGTTTTACAAAATAGTTGCCTCAGAACGTATTTAATGTGATTTAGGGCTGCCATGGCAAGAGGTTTTGCGGTCATTCATGCAGATCCATAAGCAAGACTTACAGCTGGTAATGCAAACTAAAATCAAACACAATTTGCTTACAGTTCAGCTCAGGTAGCACAGACTTTGTGGTTTGACTGGTCAAGTCTGTTTTCCGAAGATGGCGCATGGCTGTGTACACAAACGTTAATGTCTTTTAAACTATATTTCTAATAAACTGTCTGTACACTTACAACATTCTCAATGCTTCGGTTTGCATGTAGTGACCCTCATTATGCTACCATGTAAGTGTGGAGCTATTTTGAGCCTTGTTAGTGGTATATAATAGCAATGTATTTTAAATTCATTCATGCCCACGCAACTGGCGTTATAAGGTAATTATCAGTTTGCACTAAAACTGGGCACATTCGATTAGCATTAAAACATAACCCAGAGAACAGTCAACTCGATACCAATGTGTTATCAACCCCTTGATTCATTTTGCGCTGGCGTTTTCCTTTAAACCAGACGTGTTGTCAAACATCTCCTACCCACATTGCCATATGAAGGCCAAGGTGAGGCACACCAGAGTCAGAAAGAACACAACGGTTACAACTGACACACAAGCTTGTAAACGCAGGAACGTCAGTCATGATCGTGATTACATCAGTTGCATTCACAGCTGAGTGTAGCCAGCTGCAGCCATAGCCATTCTGCAGATCATGGTGTATACACACCAGCCGCGGTCGGGGGATCTTAATTGGGGAAGACGGGCTCGTATTACACTCAGAACCGGAGTGAATGGAATGTGTGCAAATCAAAAAAACAATTGGTTTTGTTCGTTGCGCACCATTCCATTCACTCCGGTTCCGAGCGTAATACGAGCCCGTCCTCCCCAATTAAGATCCACCGACCGCGGCTGATACACACTTATATCTCCTTGTCCTCTAAAGAGAAAGGTGTTGTTTGTTTAAAGTCGCTTGCGTTCTTGCAAGAAAATATTGAAGCTACAAGAACAGAGAGTCAGAAGACTGATACAGAAAGTGAAGTATCTCTCCTCTAAAAGAGAAGCTGCTTGTTTCCACCAGCTGTGGTGATATGCTGGAGGCTTCCTTTAGCAGAGTTGCTTAAGTAATTCTCACCAGGGCCAAGTGAAAGAGTATATCTGCTAGAATCTCTGCTGATTTGAGATCTTTTGCAATGTCACTTCATTTTTTGGAGTGACAGCTGCCATTATAATTCAGTTTCTGAGTGATTGTGCTGACAATAATCTTTTTTCAGAGTTGCACAATCACATGTTTGAAACCAGTGTTGAGGACAGTCATGTTCACATCTAGGTTAAGATGGCAGCCTCAATGTACTGTAAGATACGCCTTCATCATTTGGCAAGGCGAGAAATTGAGAAAGTAACAGGGACTCTTGTGAGGAGGATGAACAAATGAATACTTTTCTATCACCAATAATATGGTGTTCTTAGTGCACATCTTCCTGTTTGAAAAATGTTTACAACACTTTTTTTGTGTATCGCTCACACTGGCCTTGCTTAGAGCCCACATCTACGGGGCATAAGCATTTGCTGACTAAACCTGACGTTACTGTAACAAGTCAAATGAAGGAACTGGAAATAGATGTAGGTAACGGAGAATTTAATCCTTATAATAGAAATCCAAGGTTGCAAGAGAACAGGCGAAGTGAACGCTCTAGAACACGGTTACAGGAACAATAATCCACACCTCTCTCTAATCTGGGCAATATATATAGGGACTTCAGACTAACAACCAGAACACGGCTGAACATAATCAAGAATCAAACAGATCTACCAGATACCAGAATACCTAACCACCTCCTTTACCTAACCAATACCAGTTCAGACAGAGAGAAGGCGTGGTATACATTAAAAGGGAAATATGGCAGAACTGAAAACCACATACAAAGCATTAAAGGGACACAGGGGGAGACAAAACAACCAAAATACCCAACATATCAAGAGTCCATCTCTCAGTTCCTATAAACGCCAGCCTACCCTAGGCAGGACGTAACATAACCCCCCCCAAGCCCGCCACACTGGGGCGGGCAATACACAGGGCCCGGGGTCAGGCGGAACATAGGGCCCGGGGTCAGGAGGGAGAGGGCGGCCCGGGGTCAGGAGGGACAGAGGGCGGCCAGGGGCAAGGCCGGTCAGGCGGCCAGGGGCTAGGCAGTTTAGGCGGCCAGGGGCTAGGCAGTTCAGGCGGCCAGGGGACAGGCAGTTCAGGCGGCCAGGGGACAGGCAGTTCAGGCTGCCAGGGAACAGGCAGTTCAGGCGGCCAGGGGCAAGGCAGTTCAGGCGGCCAGGGGCAAGGCAGTTCATGGAGCCCTGTCACAAGCAGGGGGTCTGGGAGCCCCGGCGGCAGGGGGTCTGGGAGCGCCAGCGGCAGGGACGGGGGTGCGGATGGCGGCGTTGGCGACGGGGGTCCAGACGGTGGTCCGGTCTCCTCCCAGGAGGCGCCGTCCTCGAAGCCCAGCGAAGGGAGGAGTAGAACCTCCAGATCCGTGGCCAGGAGGGGCTCAGGCGTGGGTGACGCAGAGCAGACTGCTGCTGGAGGCTGTGGGCAGACTGCTGCTGGAGGCTGTGGGCAGACTGCTGCTGGAGGCTGTGGGACTGGGGCCCTGGGGGCAATAACTGGGGGCAATAACTGATACCCTGGGGGCAATAACTGGGGCCCTGGGGACAATAACAGATGCCCTAGGGGCAGAAACAGAGGACCTAGGGGCAGAAGCCTGGGAGCTAGTGGGGCCTAGGGTGCCAAGAACTGTGCTGGCCTGAGAGCCAGGGAATGCGCTAGCCTGAACGCTAAGATAGGTAGCCTGTTTATGAGGAGAGCGAGCCTGTGTACTAACAGTCAGACGGGGGGCCCTAATGGGAGCGCTACTACCCTGATCCTAAGTGTCAGTAACCACATGTGGAGAGTATATGGGGAAGCTAGCATCAGACATACCGGTAGCCCTGCTAGAGGTGCGAAGCAACCTAGCTTGTTCTCTAGGGGACCTAGCCTGGGCGGTCAGACAGCTCCATGGACGGGAAAGAGGAACAGGAAACTGGGGAACCCCAACCCCAAAACGGACCTGGTGGCTGTGGAGATCCCAGTCCTCCTCCATGTCGTCCCAAGGAAAACTCTCCTCATCCGAACTGTCCACGTCCCACATGGACGCTAAATGTAGTCACTCTGCAGGCCGCAGACTTCCAACCCTGACTCCTCCGAAAGAGAGAGAGCCACGCTCACTATTTGGCCTTGGTCCGTCGGTATGGTGGAGCATTCCGTCGTGCAATCCTCCCTTTCCTACTGTTTCCATTGTAGAGGTGGATTATTCTGTAACGAGTCAAATGAAGGAACTGGAAACAGATGCAGGTAACAGAGAATTTTATCCTTATAATAGAAATCCAGGTTGCAAGAGAACAGGCGAAGTGAACGCTCTAGAACACGGTTACAGGAACAATAATCCACACCTCTCTCTAATCTGGGCAATATATATAGGGACTTCAGACTAACAACCAGAACACGGCTGAACATAATCAAGAATCAAACAGATCTACCAGATACCAGAATACCTAACCTCCTTGTTACCTATCCAATAACAGCTCAGACAGAGAGAGAGCATGGTATACATAAAAGGGGAAAACACAGGGAAATTGGGCAGAGCTGAAAACCACATACAAAGCACTAAAGGGACACAGGGGGGCGACAAAACAACCAAAATACCAAACATATCAAGAGTCCATCTCTCAGTTCCTATAAACGCCAGCCTACCCTAGGCTGGACGTTACAGTTACATATGTTCAGCTGTACGCTTCTCACTGGCTGTCAGTAACATATTTTTATTAGCAGTTACTCAAATGCTAGCAACAAATTACATTAAGTTATACGGTTAAGGGCTTTTAACTAAGCCAGGCTAGATGTTGAGAATTAAAGCCAAAATGCTGGTCTTTCAGTAACAAACACTGCAATGTTTGAAAGAAGTTTTAACTCAAATTAAGGACAGTGAATAGCAGCACACACACAAAGTTAATACTTATTAATTTGGCTGTTAAGCCAAGTTAAGTTAGCTAACTCAGACACCATCTGTAGATTACTGTATTAAATGCTTTCCTAGCCAACATGTTTACAGCCACCTTTCAGACCAAAGCATTTAAGTGAGTTGAATTATTTTCTCAGCTATCTTATTATTATGTCATTGCTATTACAGGTTTAATAGATCCTGGTGAACTTCTACCGCTGCAGCACCGAGAGCATCCTTACCAACTGTGTCACTGTATGGTATGGCAACTGCTATGCCTCTGACCGGAATGCACGAGAAGCCCCTCACTGCAGTGTGCAATTCGGGGTGTGCCTCAATGATGTTGTAATGATGGAGTCAAACATCTATGCAGTGTGCCCTTACCATCTCCTAATCTTAAACTTAACCATTACAACGCATATGCTGGTTGTAAAGAAAAAGTGGGTGGGGTCAAACATGGGAGTAGTCTAACGTTTGACTCTGGCCACATTGAGCCCAGCCCCAAAACAATAACCCTTGTACAGCACACTGCATAGACGTATGACTCTACCCACATTGAGGCACACCCCGAATTGCACACTGCAGTGAGGGGTACTTGGAACACACTGCAGAGGGTGCCCAACGCATCACTGATTCCTGACACCCCTCCATCAAGGCCATCCAGGGCAAGCAATGCTTGAGTAAGGTGGCAAAACATCACCAAAGACTGATCTCACCTCAACCAGACTGTTCACCCAATTCCCCTCCAGGATGCGTTACAGGTCTCTATTGCCTCGTCTCCATTACCATGTAGAACCGTGAAATTCACAGTTCCGCTAGGTTATAGATGTGTCTATATTACCCTTCTGAATTCTGGAACTCGAACTTTTCGAATTTTTTTAGCAGGCTGGCAGCCTTGTTTGGAAGCTCATGCCGGCAGCACCGTTGGGCGGTCTTATCCCTGGTTCCAGTTTGGTAAAATCGCTGATTGGTCTAGGTGAAAACGTAGACGTGATGTCACACTGGTGTTTTGGTGTGTGGTTTCAACTGGGACCATATTTAAAGTACAAAAGGTGTAGGTAGTTATTGCGTAAAGTAATAATTAGCGGAACGTCTTTGCATGCATTGGCTGTGCAGCCGGCATTGCAGGATCAGTCTTTCTCTGAAATTCCTATTTAATACTTTTTGCCTGGACTTCACGAGACGTTTAAAAAGTAAACACAAACCAAACAAGAAAATGTAAGCGACCCGAAAATCAACTACGTCTTGCAAAATGCACCCTTCTGGCTCTATGTCATTGTTTTACTACAGTGCTTCGCGGTCGGCAGTCAGAGGTTGCTCTGGATGCGTGTCATCTTCTGACGCCGTCTTAAATCGTAAAAGACGTCATAGGAATGTTTTTCCCGCAAAAGACATCAGAGCCCACTTTCCACTGAAGGCAGTGGAGACATACCAACCCCCCACGCCTGGTTTGAAGCCTACCTAGGACCGCCTAGTATAGCCTAGGTGGCCTCACAATGGAGACGAGACATATACACCCGGACCAGCAGGTTCAAAGGAAGCCCACCAACACCTCCTTGCCTGTGCCTGATGAGCTGAACCACGTCCACCCGCTTTGACAGGGGCAACAAGGAGGTACCCATCAATGTTGTGCCCCTCACACACTACTCTTACAATGTTACTGTTTCTACACTGCACATATCTAAATATACTGTATACATCTGTCTATATTGTTCATACTGCATGTCCATGTGCTCTGCTCTTATAATGCTACTGTTAACCCTTGCGTTGCCCTTCGTTGTGTAGATGCGCCATGTCCTTGTGGGTCAAAGTGTCCCGCGCGCAGCCGGGTCGAGTGAAAGCCGAACGGCGTGTTGACTGGGGGTTTGGGGTGCAGTGTGGTGGTGTGGGGAGTGCGCATGCGCAGTGGTATCCCTCGGGCAGTCAGCGGCGTTCCGGAAAGGCCACGGACCGCGCGCACGCGGGGCAGTAGAGGATCGCGCAGCCTCTGCAGATGTAGTTCCCGCAGGTGCGGCACACGGTGTGCGTTTTGCAGTCCTTCTTGGGCGGGCACGCCTGATACCTCTTCCTCTTACTGGCCGCAGGTGGCTTGGCGGCGGGGGCTTCCGTGGTGGCGGCGAGCCCGACCAGAGGTCTGCTGGCGCCGCGGACGCCGCCGCAGTGGACAGCCTGGCGGCGCACAGCTCTGATGTTACAGTTGTAGTCGAGCACCACGACCGGTTTCCCGTCGAGCCGACCGCAGATCTTGGCGCGCGCGTGCCGCGTGCTCAGCAGGAGGGCGGATCACGTGAAGGCGAACTTGGACGAGTATGCCGGGCATGTACGGGCAGGAAAGGACAGCGGCCTGCGAGAGAGCGAGAGAGAGAGAAGATGATGATGAGGATGATGTGACAATGACAGCGCTGTGCTCTTTTATTTTACCCTTGGCCCGTACCACACACACGGACACACATGGACACCCGGACACACCTCTGAACGGAACCAGCTGCTCGTCCACGGTCACCTCGGGCCCCGGGTTGTAGAGGCGCGGCAGCCGCTCGGCCCACATGTCCCAGACCTCGTGTACGTCCTCGAGCTTGTCGCCCGAGCCGGCCGTCTCAGACGCCCTTGCGCGCCTCGGCCATGGGCCCCGGGGCCGCGATCTTCCGGGCCGCGGCAGCCACTCGACGCGCTCGGCCACTTCGGCTCTGCGGCGCCACAGAGGACCATCGCACTCATCTCGACTCCCAGGTCTCCCTGCACTCATCGTCGTCGCCGCCCCGGACCTCGTCCTCCTCATCCGAAGAAGAAGACGAGGACGACGTGACGCGTCGCTGCTGCTGCTCATCCTCCTCGTCGTCTGAGTCGCTTTCCTCGCCTCGGCACGCTTCTCGTTCTCTCTTCTTCATCTTCTCCTTCATCTTCTTCTTATTCCTACTCTTCTTTTTTGTCTCCTTCATCATCAACACCGTAGTCTTCTTCTCCTTCTTCCTCGTCGTCGTCCTCGGAGGCGTCCACCGGAAGACGTCTGGAGACGAGCTGTTTCGCCGTAGCAGCGGCGGGGAAACGTGCGGGCATGGCTCCGTGAGGCGTCCGAGCCAGAGAGAGAGAATATTAGTATGGGTTACCGTGGGGCTCCTCAGCTCTCGGATCCGGGGCTCAGCGGGGCCTCTCCTGCGCCGAAGCGAGCGATCGAGATGAAGTCGTCTGATTTTCTAAACCGGATGTCTCGCCCGAGGCCTCCGGGAGCCCCAGGGGCCTCGGATTCGCAGCGTGCTAGGCCCGCGGCTCGGCCCGCGATTCTTGGCGCGCGATCCCCTCGCGTTCCGGAGTGCCTCTGCCTCTGTCTATACTGTACTTTTTTGCACTTCTGGGTAGACACTAACTGCAATGAATTGTCTCTATACTTATACTTTGCACAATGCATATAAAGATAAATCTAAAGGTGTCTTGACACCTATCTCCCTTACTGTGTAGGCTAGTGACTAGTTGAATATATATCATTACCAAGTTAAACCACGTAAGTAATAAAGCCACAGAACATTTCTGTCAAAGCATGTCTACCTGAATGGCTAATGTGTGTTTCCATAATAAATATTGAATAAGTTGGTTAATAAATATTGCTTTATTGAAACTTGTCGACCAGTGTCGGCCAAAAACACATAAAAAGAGATGTTGCAGATCCTGCTTTATCGCTGCGACGAGATTGATGCTCTTCCTGCATCCCAAGTCGTTCCTGCCGCAGTGAATCAGCAGGGGCCTCATTTATAAAACTTTGTGGTGGTTTTGCATCAGAATCAGCATTTGGACAAAACATAGAACGTGCGTACCCAAAGAAATATTCTGATTTATAAAACCGCATGCACACACATCCTACACTTGTTTCCTTTTATAAATCACAATCAACTCTAATACGTGGCGCACCTTTTGCGGCTTCATGTCACGCCCATAGTTGGCCATAAATAGTCAGTGAAACGCCCCAAAATTAATATTAATTTGATTGACAAATCATGGCAAACACAGAGAGGAAAACCAGAAAAAGAAACTTCACTCAATGTGGAATAGAAATTATTTTTGGCAAGGTGGAAACAAGGAGGAAAATGTTGTTTGAAGGGCACAGTGTGGCCATTACTAATGCCACAAAGGCGTTGAAGTGGCAAAAGTTTGCAGATGCTGTGAATGGTGCCCTCCTCTTTCACCCAGCGCAGCTTAAATTTAGGAAGTCACTGCAGCCAGCAAGGCCTCCGTACTGTCCAGGATTGAGAACCGTCGTTTAATGGCCTGCAGATTGCAAGACAAGATGTTATATTAGTTGGATAATAAAATGCCCCAAAAACTGGCTATGACAAAACAGTTCTATGCCATTTTTATATTTTGCAGGTTAATTATTGGTTAATTTACTGTAATTCTGTTTATTTATTATAAATGCATTTATTATAATTTTAATGTTGTGTATTTTTTTATAGTTTTATGATATAGTAAGAGGAAGACACAAAATTAAACCAAAATCAAATCTGGAAGGCCGGCTGTCATCCGGGAGAACTTTTCCTTCAGTGCCATGGTTTTATATATCAGAATCTCCAGCGTTGGGATAAGAGTGCCATAGAAGCAATTGTCCTCTCCCTGAATGATGTCCAACGCCATAGAGAGCGGTTGTAGTACCATGCAATACTCTGAGAAAAGTATATTCGCCCTCTGTTATGCACCTTATGTTCAGTCGGGCGCAGAGACTGTTTAAACCTGTGATGGGGATATCTGTAACCGAACGAGTTCCATCTCAGACGTGGGGCCAGTAATTTATGAGTGCTGACCTCTACACACTCAGATGCCGCTGTGGAGCGACTGGCCTTGGTCCAGAGGGCTTAGCACTTTGCAACAGCGCTTCTATATACAGCTTTAGAATCCACATTTGCCGTCAACCACTTGTCTACATCGTTGGTAGATATTAAATTAAGAGTGTGTGAGGCGCACCTGTGATGTGGAGGTAGGACAAATTGTCTGTTTTCGGGCTCTGTGTCTGTATCGGCGAGCACCTGATGTAAATCTGTAAAGTTGACTGCTGATCATCCATCTCGTTATCTTCTCGCTCTTCCTCCTCTGCTCCCAATTCCGCTTTGAAGATTTGAAATGCCTTTATGAAATTAGAGCCGTTGTCAGTCACGGTGGCTGTCACTTTAGTATTTAAGCCAAAGGATGAGTGAATTTTTTCAATTTCACTAGCAATTATGTCATAGGTGTGTCTCCCTCTAATTCTCCTGCATGCAATAGCAGCTTTCCCACGCTGCATAGTGTAAGGATCGATCCAATGGGCTGTCATTCCCATGTAACTTTTGTCCATAGGTCTGCTGTGGTAGACACGTATTCCAATCCTTCAAAGGTTTTATTCAGTTCGGTTTCCATCTCTGAGTAAGCATTATTGAGGTAGCTAGCAAATGTCTTCTGTCTGACTGTCCATGACATGAACATGTCATCGGGATTTTATCTATTATCTTTCTGAAAGAAGGAGACTCTACTGTTGAAATTGGAAGCATCTCTTCCACCACATAACCAGAGTATGTTTAACTCTCCTTGGGTGACAGCCCTAGATGATGATGATAAAACATGTAGCTTTTGCTGTTTCGCAGGTGTCCCGACCTGGCCATCATTAATAGCGTGTGGATCCTTAGCCACCAATTTTGTAGTGCTGCGTTTGCCATCCAGATGTTTTTTAAGATTAGCTGTTGTGTTCCTAGCGGTTGATAGGCACTTCTCCCCAAAGCACAACTTGCATTTTACTGATATATTTCTGTCATTTTTACTGACTAACTCAAAATAATGGGAATACTTCCACCCTAAAACGCTACGTGTGGAGGTCTAGCAGGCGCTGCCATCTTTTTATTGTTGCCATTTTTAACTGGACATATGATAGATAATGCAACGTGATAAAGCTATGTAAATGTTGCGTTGCATGGAGGGAAATTGGAGGGAAATTGAGTAACGCGTTATTTTTTTTAACAATGAACTAGTAACGGATACATTCAATTGAATAAGTAAGGCATTACGTTACTCGTTACCTAAAAAAAGTAGTCTGACTACTGTAACGCATTACATATTACCCCCAACACTGGTGTTGAAACATCATCAATGCTGTGAAATAGGCAACAGAGTAAACCTTTGGTTAACCATGTACTATCATTTGATCATATTTATTTGTAAATATGATTACAAATATTATTGAATTACTTATTTTGTTACATTTAAAATTAATTAGAGTAATATAGGCAAAAACATATTGGCCTTTTTTATCAGCTGGCTCATTTAATTTATGTGACATTGGACCAGGCCGACTGTCTTGGGTCGGACCTGGGTCAGTTTTCAAGCCGGATGACAACCCTACTCTGCCTAGGTAGGTTAAAGTTCAACAACTCAGTGGCATGTTGAGATCCATTGATGGATGAAGATGATCGTTCATGCTTGCGCAATTGAAACACAGCCCCTCCCCAACCACCTCACACATCCTCTTACTAAATATCAGAAAAACAATCTAGTATTGAAAACCTTGATTTCTAGGGCTTGTTTGATATGGACCGCAAGCAGATGCAAATAAATAACTTTTTAATCCAATAGAGATTCACAATTATTCCATCTATACATTTTCGGACTTGACAGTGTGTCTCAAAACATATCAATTACGTGAGTATTTTTGTTGTTGTTGAATGTATCCTAGCCAGTCATTTTATATATTAGCCTACATTTTAATGCAAAGCCTAAAGACCGGTTTATTCCATCAATATTCCAGGCAACCTTGCAACCGTAAATCTCAGAATTTCTCCCAAATTACGTTCTCAGGAAACTATTTTGAAAAACTAAATTACGTTCTATGCCAACCTATTTAGGGTGTTTTTACGTTTGAACTGCACGTTTTGTTATTAGGCTATATTTGTACTTGAATTACGTTGCTCCGGTACATTTCGTTTAGCGGATTTATGCGAGAACATTCCATACAT
>JACXGM010018858.1:6882-18866 GCA_016801145.1 Umbra pygmaea | reverse complement strand
TTTTCAGCCTTGTAATCTGAAAGAACAGCAAGCCGCGGTAGGAACCCAGCACTACTTGGGCTGAAAACAACCAGATCATCCGCATACATAAGATGATTTACACACTTATCTCCAATTATACACCCAGTGTTACAAACATTAAACTGTGAAATGTTGTATGTAGCGCTACACTAAAGTCTAGTGACGACGCTATAAAAGCTTGTTGCGGTGCTTGCGTCACTCCTTTATCCCTCCTACCAGTTCCTATGGCCACTTGAACAGTGCGAATGCAAAGAGCAAAACTGGTTTTGGGGGAGAGTAGTTAGTAGAACTGTTTAGAAGTGGACTGTTCCTATAACTACGTTCCTGTAACTACTTGGTCGGAAAGCGGCTATTAATTCAATTGTGATTCTGTGAGAATTCACAGATAAGTTTCTGTTTTTAAATCTTCCCCTTAACATTTGAAGGAATCTACAAAATTAGTTTTTGCACAGTCATATATTTTTTTCCGGGCGGCCCTAAATGTATAATTGTGTCCCGGGCCTGGGGATTCCTGTCGGCATGTCTGTGTGTGTGCTCAAATATGTGTGTGGTCAAGTTCCCCATACTTCTAGGGTTACAACTAAGGGATGGCAGCAGTGTATAAGAAATGAACTGACCGCTAGTAAATCTTTGAACATGGAGTGCTAATAATAATAAATGCAATATGTCAGGTTCACAATTTTTACAATTGAAGTACTATAAAAGTTGGAGAAATGACAAATTCAATGTGCATTGCATTAAAAAAATATTAATTGATATGCAAATAAACATCCAGCAAAAGAAATGGCAAGTAATGAATTCCCTCATATATGTAGATGTACATGGATTTGTCCTTAATCCCTTAAAGAACTTGGGAGCAACGTGTAACGTGTCACAATGTAATTGTAGGACAAATATACACACCTTTTGTAATGTTTAATGTGTCATAACTTTATTGTGTGTAGGAAAGTGATTGAGTGAAAAAGCGTGTGTGTGAACTGAACCGGCAACCTTCTATATACAAGTCGGACTGTTGGAGTTTGGCTCCTGTATTTGTTGCTAGATAAAAGAAGAGCACCACTTCAGCCAGGATGGAGTCTGTCACTCTTCAGCAGTTTAGGCTTTGCTATTTTTGTGGGCAAGTCCCAAAAAGAGAACCAGTTAGCAACAAATTCCATCTCCTGTGATGGGCAGAACTCTGTTTTCAGCCAGCACAACACAATTGAGTTGTGTGAGTCTGCTGTAGATCTCATCACTACCCCTAACTGGGAGGGTTCTGAGACAATTACTCGATGCGGACACATCTTTCTAGATAGTTTACATACGGAAGCTATGTTCTGCTTGGCAACCTTGGACAAATTCATCCTAACACTGTTGGTTTCATCCTAACATCTAGGTACCACACTTTTTCATAACTGTTTTAGAGGAGCTTTGCAATTACAATGGAGTGATTATGTAAAAATTGAGGAAGAGGACACACAGCCTGGCCAGGCACAGCCTGAAGGATTTACAGGGCATCTCCCTCCATCCTGTGGACTCACCACTCACAGGAAGAACCGGGTGGCAGTGAAGTTCAGGGGCCTCGACGAACCAGACCCAGGTGCCAGAGGCTGGATCTGGGGACGTGGAATGTCTCCTCTGTGTGGGGGAAGGAGCCGGAACTTGTGCGGGAGGTGGAGCGCTACCGGGTGGATCTGTTGGGGCTTACCTTTACACATAGCCTCGGTTCTGGAATCGTACTTTTGGATAGGGTTTGAACCATACTCTGGAGTTGCCCATGGTGAGAGGCGCCCAGCGTGTGTAGAGATACTCACAAACCCCCAGCTGAGTGCCGCTACATTGAAGTTTACCCTAGCGGACAAGAGTGTTGCCTCCTAACGCTTCAGGGTGATGGGGGGACTTAGACTGTTGTTTGTGCAAATGCACCGAACAGCAATTCGGAGTATTCATCCTTCTTGGAGACCCTGAATGGAGTACTGCACAGGGCTTCAGTAGGGGACTCCATTGTTCTGCTGGGAGACTTCAATGCCCACGTGGGCAATGATGGAAACTTCTGGAGAGGTGTGATTGGGAAGAATGGCCTCCCTGATTTAAACCCAAGTCGTTGTTTGTTGTTGTACTTCTGTGCTAGTCATGGGCTGTTTATAACAGACACTATGTTCGAACATAAGGATTCTCATGTTTGAGAAATTGTATGTGGTACAAGTGTACGTGGTACCAGAGCACCCTAGGCCAAAGGTCGATGGTCTATATTGTGATCGTGTTGTCTGATCTGAGGTCGTATGTTTTGGAAACTTGAGTGAAGAGAGGGTCAGAGCTGTCAACTGATGAAGTTTGATCAGAGGGTGGGGGAAGATTCTGGACAGACCTGGTAAGCCCAAACGTGTAGTGTTGGTGAACTGGTAACTTTAATCTGCAGGAGGCCCCTGTTCAAGAGATACTTCAACAAACACCTCTGGCAGAGCTTTTCTGGGATCCCTGTGAATGTTGGGAGTATTGAACCCGAGTGGGCAATGTTCAAAGCTTCCATTGCTGAAACTGTGGGGGTAGGCTTTGGTCTCAAGGTCTTAGTTGCCTCAAGGTGCGTAAACCCTTGAACACCATGGTGCACACTGGTGTCAGAGAAGCTCTCTGACTGGGCCTGTTATCCCAGGGGACCCCAGAAGCAATCGCAGGGTACCGATGGGCCCAAAGTGCTGCAGCCGTTGCCATGTCAGAGGCAAGCAGTGGGTGTGGGAGAAGTTTGAAGAGGCTATGGAGAAGGTCTTTTGGTCAGCAAGAAGTTGCTTCTGGAAAACCGTTCGGCGCCTCAGGAGGGGGAAACGGAGAACTATTTAAGCTGTGTACAGTAAGGATGGGGAAACTGTTGACCTCAACTGGGGAGGTAATAGGCCAGTGGAAGAAGCATTTTTGAGGGACTCCTGAAACTTACACACCCTCTTTACAGAGGGAGAGCTGGAGGCTGATGGAGGGTCATCATCAATTTCCCTGGCAGAGGTCACTGAGGTAGCCAAACAACTCCACAGTGGCAAAGCCCCGGGGACTGATGAGATCTGAAAGCTTTGGGAGGGGAGGGGCTGTCTTACTTGACAATTATAGGGGCATCACACTTTTCAGCCTCCCTGGTAAAGTCTTCTCCAACGTGCTGGAAAGGAGGGCTCAGCCGATAGTCAAACCTCAGATTGAAGAGGAACAATGCAGATTTTGTCTTGGCCATGGAACAATGGACCAGTTCTTTACTCTCACAAGGATCCTGGAGGGGGCCTGGGAGTATACCCATCCAGTCTACATGTGTTTTGTGGATCTGGAAAAGGCGTTTGACCGGGTACCCTGGGAGATAATGTGGGAGGTGCTGCAAGAGTATGGGGTGAGGGGGTCTCTTCTCAGAGCCATCCAGGGCTGGCTTTTCACCAATCCTGTTTGTGATATTAATGGACAGGATATCAAGGCAGTTTGGTGGGCTAAAAAAAAGACAAAATTGTAGTCTCATCACTGCTTCTTGCTAATGTCATGGTCTTAATGGCATCATCGGTCAGTGACCTTCAGCGCTCACTGGATTGGTTCGCAACTGAGTGTGAAGGATGAGGATTAGCACCACTAATGAATCTCACCAGGAAACCTGTCAATTGCATACTCCAGGTAGGGAATAAGTCATTACCCCAAGTGGAGGAGTTTAAGTACCTTGGGGTCTTGCGAGTTGGGGGAAAATGGAGCATTAGTTTGGCCTGTGAATCGGCGCAGCAGGGGCCAGGTTGCATGGCTGGGCCATGACCGAAAGAACGAGATTGTGTGTAAAAAAAGTAAGAAAATGGGTCAGGAAGGTGGCTAGCATCTCCCTTAGAGATAGGGTGAGAAGCTTGGTCATCCGAGAGGTGTAGAGCCGCTACTCCTTCACATAGAAAGGAGCCAGTTGAGATGGTATGGGCATCTGGTAAGGATGACCCCTAGGGTGACCCCTAGGGAAGTGTTCCAGGCACATCCAGCTCGGAGAAGGCCTCGGGGAAGACCCAGGACTAGGTGAAGAGATTCACCCCCCCACATTAACCAGAGCTGGTTAATGTGGCCAGCAAAAGGCAAGTTTGGGGTCCCCTGCTAGAGCTGCTGCCCCTGTAACCCGAACCCGGAAAATCAGTTGAAGATGAGATGAGAGATTGATTAAAAGAGTTTTCCCAGTGATAGTGTGTGGAGCAGACAGGCTGTGACATGCTCTCCATTCAAAACTTCTACCGCTTAGGCCGTGATCTTTATTTCTCTGCAAATGTACAGGAATGCCAATGTCAAAAATGGTTTGTTTCTGTTAAAGAGTAACTCTCGCCAAAATGCAACCTAAGGTCTTTTTTATGTACCCAAGTAAAAAATTTTTAAAAGCATAATTAGGATGGAAATGCCACTTTTAAGATTTTCCCTATTTTTGGTTTCAGTCAAATCACCTTTTGAACAGGAGTGATAAGAGCAATAATATGATCGCATCAAAATCGCTATTTTTAAAACACTTTAAAGGCTCAACACAAACTTTGCTCAAAATATCACCAGGGGCTGTACACAAGAACTAGAGCATTGAGAACATTGTTTGTGTACACATTTTACTAAAAAGAAAGGTTTTGTACAACTCACCTTAGTAGTTTGTGTTTCTGCTGGTTGCCATTTTGCCAGTTATAAAACTAAAGGGTAGTCAGCTAAATATGTATTTTGTATCAACATGGCTTGTCCAGCTTGTATGGGATATACTGTAGAGCAGTGGTCCTCAAACCCTTCCATGGAGGGCCTAGTGTATGCTGGTTTTTAGTCTTTCCCTTCAATTAGAGCATAATTAGGACCTAGACTGCATGTGAGGGGAGATACTAACCAATTAGTGAGCTACTCCATCAGGCTTGTACAAGGTAAAAGTGAAAACCTGTACACTAGGCCCTCCATGGAAGGGTTTGAGAACCGCTGCTATAGAGTTTTCAATTTCTTTCTTACAAACGTTTAATTTTAAAACTAATTTTCTTTTTTTTCTTTGATTATAGATTTAAGCCTTCCAATTGATCTTAACATCACTGGAAATATGACACACATTTAGTTTTAAATTCACAGCCAAATGTGCATAGAAACGCATTATAAGAACATGGCTAAACAGACAGATATGTTTCTAACCACTATACAAAAATGACTAATGCATAACAAAACAAGCCACATCCATTGATGGCCAGCTACTGCATGCAAACCTTAATATTGATCGATCATACAGACGTTGCTCAAGTGGTAAAATGCCTTTACAATTTTGTCCTCTCCTATTGTGTCCTAATAGCAACGCAGCAATCTGATCATTTTACTGATTTGCGTAATCTAAAAGTTATATTACTGAATACAGTTTTGGAATGTACCTAGTAACTGAAACAGATTACAATTAGGAAGTAATTTAATTTTGGGAGTTGGGGAGGGTTCATTACAACCCCCCAGATTTGGGGATCCAAAATCTAGCATCTGTTTTCTCAATCTACTGTTGTTCCTGTACAGTGGGTCACAACCTCATAAAGGTTGGCAAAAGGGCTGGATATAGACAAATGAATCACAATAGTTACATACATGCTCAGAATATACTGTACACTGTTTGTCACTGGCAGGGCCGTTTCTAGCACAGGGGCTAACATGTTCGCCTGGCAACACTATATTATGCTGGCAACACAAAAGCTGATTTTACTTTTCAAAATAATAGCCCTCATAATTCATTTCAATAATCACTGTTAATTCAGTGCATAGATAGACCCACTAATTATGTTCATTTGTTGCTGAAATGAATTTATTTTTGTTTAAAACAGATTCTAGTGAATGTTTTTCAAATGGTATCATGTTTTCACATGAGACACTGCTAATTCAATCAAATTTGGGGTACAACTTAAATTGTTTTGAATGAAATGTTGTTATTGGAAACATGTTGAATGTTTTTTCTGCAATCACATACTCTTATTGGTTCTCTACACACAATACAATTACATTTGCTTACAATTCACTAGCTTTGTAATGAATTCACATTGATTATTGTAATAAAAAAAATTCCCGCTATTATTCTGAAAGGATACATCAGAGTTTGTGTTGCCGGCATAATATAGTGTTGCCAGGCAAACATGTTTGCCTTCCTGCTAGAAACGGCTCTGGCCACTTGTCCCTAGGGAGTCAACATCAGAGTAAAGGCTCTTGAATTCACGTCTCACTCCCACACACACTTCCTGTGGTTTGTCTGCATCCGTCTGCATCCGGTAGATGTCCAAGGAGACTTTTCTCTTATGAATGCCTTAATTTAGGGAATTGACTGCCTTCCTCTCATTCATATTATAAAGAAACATGGAGACTTGTGCTGGATTAACCAATGTTACACTGTTACCAATGCTATAGCACATTAAGTCTGTATGAATGAAAACATTAAAGATCAAGACTGTGATGAAGATTTGTATGCCCCATACATTTCAGGGTTATAAGATGACCTAAGTGCACTTCCATGGATAAGTTAGAGATGGCTGGTGTGTGGAGGACGTTTTGAGTTCTTAGGAGTAGGGCAGTCCCTTTCCCTAATGATTAATTAGATAAGACAGCGAGGAAAGGAGTTGTAGTAGTAAAGCATAAGGCTGGATTAAAACCCATGCTCTAACCATACATGCATTGTTACTTCTGTTCAGGCGACACCAGCTTGGTCCGGTCAACCATCTGGCCTCTATTAACCAAGATTTTAACAGGAAAACAAAACAAATCTGTTGATTTTTTCAAATTTAAAATCTGTTTTTTTCTCTCCAATTTATAGTTTTATTACTTGTTTCTAATAAAACTCTAAGTTAACATTTGTCAGCATTTGTATTGTTGATGACAAATAAACAAAAAAGAGACTTGACAACTCTGTGAATCATTTAGGGAATAACCCAAAAGGGTCTTGTGAAATCCAGAAAAAGCGGTGTCTTGAATTTAAAGCTAGGGTGCATGACATCACAAAGAGCCGAGGTCAAGGTTCAGTTCTTTTGTCTATAGTAATAGTCTGCTTCCTGTCGTTGAGAGTGTGCTCTGGCACTAACACATACCAGGATACAAAGGCTGCTTACTAGATCTCTGAATCACACTACTGTATCTGCTTAATCACCATTCCCCAGAAACACTATGAACAAATGCTAGATTGAGAAAAGTGTTGCAAGATAATCATATTATTATTATAATTATTGTAAGAATTGTAATTGTTTATCTGTAATTTTTTACCAATGGAACATGTGTATTCTTGCACTTTAATAATAACTAATAGTATCTTTGCACTTTAAAACTGACTAAAACTAAAATAGTAAATAATTTAATTAAACATTATTCTTTAATTGTAAACATGTTTAATACTGGTCATTATAAACTATTTTATTGATCATTAGTAGAGTACACTGCTCAAACATCACAGTATAACACCACATCAATTACATTTCAGAGATATCAATCTGTCCAGTTAGGAAGCATAAGCGATTATGAATCAATGTTACCTGTTTTTTTTGCAAATGTGCAGTAGAGATTGCAATTGTTTACTTAGATTTTCAGTGTGAGTTTGAATCCAGCCCAGTTGGTGATTTTGGTTTCCATTGATCGTTGTTATGTAATTTTGTTCTCAACAAATTAAACAATGAACAGTAATTTTACTACCGTAATTGTGAGCATTGTATTATACTATAGCCTCATCTAACAGTGTCTCACTGTCCACTCCTTTACCAATAATTTGCAATTTCTACTCAAATAACATGGAATAGTCTTAACTTGGTCATGCCATCATCGTTTAGTATTTTTGTTTGGAGTTTTAAAGACCTATGCAGGTATACAAAAGAGACATTTTTTTAAAATTACAATGAAATTGGCCCTCACATGGTTGCTTTGAATTGTAGCCCCTGGGTTTGGGATTTCCTCACTGATTACTTGGACACACCGCTACTTGTCAAGGTACTGTCTAAACTTGCCCCGTGCATGTGGATGAATTTGAGGAATGAGAGGGAGCTTTAGATAAGTGTCCTTAGAAGGTCCCAGATAGTAATCACATGTTTTATGGAATTTTGCTTTGTAATCCAAACTAGTTTTGGTAGAAAAGTCAAAACACACTTGTCTTGGCATTTTTTAGGTGTGTACTTAACTTGTTATTTAACAAGTTATCAAATTTAACAAGTTATCAAATTACTATTTGTAATTTTTTTATTAATTAACCTCTTCAGTGAGCTTTCTGTCTATTGATATGGGATCAGGACATGTTTACAAATGGCAGGTCCTTCTGTTTGTGAGAAAAGGACATTTAACATCTCATGAATGGTCTTATAAATCATTGTTAAATAATTTAAAAGAGTCAATGAGTAGTTTACTAACATTTAGATGTAAGGATTTATTAATTTACTCTTTTTAAATACTTAAAGGTACCATTTGTAGTTTTCCGACGCTAGGGGTTTCTCAATCAAAACAATAACAAAAGATGTACTATACATAAAAAAACGAACATCACTCTATGTTATATATATTTTTGAGTTGTGTCCTTACATTATCCTAAATGTTTCCACCAACTTTCAAACCCAGCGGAATTTGTAATGTAAGTGGAAGACACGGGACGTTTTATTTTGTCGCCCGTCAGTGGCTCCTCTAGTTCCAGGGAACTGACAAACATAACGTGAATAAAGTTATAATATATTTAACAAAACATTACTTTGTCAGTGAACATTTTCTCTGCCGGAGAAGCTAGATCGGCTGGTTGTCATTGACGACGACAATAAAACCCATGATCCCACGCTACTTCCCGATGTCATCCTGTCACGCCCAGCCAGTGAGGCTGGCGTGAACGGACTATCTGAACTGAGATACGGACTCTTATAATATGTATTGTTCTTTATTGTTTGTTTTCATTCAGTGCTAGTGCATGGTGTTTTGTGTTCTGGTTTTATAGGTGTATGTTTCTTTATGACTGACAGCTCCTCCAGTTAAGCAATTCCTAGTCTAGTCCAGGTTGTGTCAGTGTAAGGTCTATCTAGTTAATTACTGATTACGTTCAGCCGTGTTTCTATTAGGTTGCGCTTAGTATAAAGAGGGCTGCTTAACTGGAGGGAGCTGTCGGTCATTGATATCTGTTCGGGAGTGTTGGGATACTTAGTTATTGTTATATCGGAACAGGAGCCACGTTATCGATGTTTGTGAGAAGTGAGTCCGAATAGTTTATATGTATATGTACTTCGCTATTCCGTGTACCCTGCAGCCCGGTTTTAGAGGTTTGTGAGAAGTGAGTCCGAATAGTCAATTAAGTATATGTATCCAACTCTTCCGTGTACCCTGCAAACATCTTGTGTGTCAGCCCTGGATCTTTGAAATATATATATAAAGTATCTACAACAAACTATCCATCTGCCTTGAACTCCCTCTCTCCGTTACACCTACACTCCATGCGTGACACATCCAAGTACATCTTTTGTTATTGTTTTTATTGAGAAACCCCTAGCGGCCAAAAACTACATGTTGTACATTTAAGTATGTGTAGTTATTATGAAGTACTACAGTATCTCTGTGGTTAACAACAAAAGCATGTTAAGGAAGTGTTTATCAGAACAGCTCCTTTCCTGCTTACTGCTGATAAACCGGTCACTCTGTATTGGTCAAACAACTATGTTCAGAGTCTGTACAATGTCAAAAAGAGTAATAGACAATAGCTCTATAGCTCCTTTTTGAAGTCTATAAGTAAGCATTAACACACAACAGACTGTGCGTTGCCAGGGAATAACCGCACACCTCCTCAGTGAAAGTCTTTCTACACTGCTGAGGTGTGCGGTTATTCCCTGGCAACGCACATTCTGGAGTGTGTTCATGCTCTTATAAAACGGTTGCCAACATTTTATTTGTGAAAATAAAGTATTTTTAGTGAAAGAAAATGCATTTGTGTGCAGTTGTCGTCTAACATGAAAGCAGAATTCCGGGCGATTTCAAAACGTAGCTCTGTTGTTAGGATATCTTGAGTGCTATCAGTAAGCAGAATAACGCAAACAATCTTTAATTAATAATAAAATATTGTATTATCCCCCTGCTACAGTTTACAGACCATTATGCATTTACAGGGCAAGTTTTCAAACGTGCTTTTAGCCTATAAATATGTACTAAATGTCATTAGAAGTGCATATAGCCATTTGCAGTGATTCCTTATTGTGAACACAACGAATCTAACAAATCAATCAGTGTACATACCTGAGTTTATTTCCCCACAGCAAATCTTTTTTTGTTGATAAATACGATTTGGAATATTAGATTGTATGACTTTGACAATCGACTAGTGTGGACTTCACTGGAAAATGGGAAATAAACACAGGTATGTACACTGTTTGATTTGTTGGATTCGCTATGTTCACTATAAGGAATCACTGCACATGGGTATGCAGTTTTAAAACAAGATTCCCAGTACCGGGACTGGCCACACAGCCACACAGCATGATGGAACCTCCACCAAATTTTACACTGTTTAGCAAGTGTTTGTCTTGGAATGCTGTGTTCTTTTGCCGCCATGCAGAACACCCCTTGTTATGACCAAATAGCTCCATCTTTGTTACATTAGTCCAGAGCACCTTCTTCCAAAATTAAGCTGGCTTGTCCCAATATGCATTTGCATACCTCAAGCAACTTTGTGGCATGTGTGAGGAAAAGTGTTCTTTTGCATCATTCTCCCGTACAGCTTCTCCTTGTGGAAAGTGCGCTGAATTGTTGAACATTGCAGAGTGACACCATCTGCAGCTAGGTAGGTCTTTGGAGGTTGTCTGTGAGCTGTTTTTGACTGTTCTCACCATACTTTGCCTTTGCCTATCCGATATTTTATTTGGCTTGCCACTTCTGTCCTTAACAAGAACTGTGCCTGTGGTCTTCCATTTCCTGATTATATTCCTCACAGTGGACACTGACAGCTTAAATCTTTGCGATAGCTTTTTGTAGCCTTCCCCTCAACCAGTGTTTCTCAAAATTTTTTCAATATTGTACCCCCTTTGAATTGCCTTTTTACACCAAGTACCCCCTGATCAGCGCCAAGTACACCCTGACGAGCACAAAATATTTTTGGTAGAAAAAAGTCTATATAAAGAGGTAAAATACAGCGCGGCATTGATAGATTCACTATACAACAACCTTTTTAAACAAAAACATTGAAATGCTATATTTCAAATGTTTAGAATCCATCACTTAATTCATTCATTATTATATAATAAATAATAATTATTATTATAATATAACTAATTATTTTAGGAATTATGCATGATATATTTTTAAATTAGCATTTTTGCAAACATTTCATGTACCCCCTGCTGTACTCCAAAGTACCCCTAGGGGTACACATACCCCCATTTGATAAACACTGCCCTAAACCATAATGTTGAACAATCTTTGTTTTCAGGTCATTTGAGAGTTGTTTTGAGGCCCACATGTTGCCACTTTTCAGAGGAGAGTCAAAGAGAACAACAACTTTTCTCATAATTGGATGCACATGTCTATGAAGTTCAAGGCTTAATGAGCTGACCAAACCAATTGTGTGTTCCAATTAATCAGTGCTAAGTAGTTTAAATCAACAAAATGTCATGGGTGCCTAATTTTATGCACCTGTCAAATTTTGTTTTAATGCATATTGCACATTTTTCTGTTAATCCTATTTCACTACCAAAATATTACTGTGTCCTTCAGTTATTTTATAGATCAAAATAAAATTGCTAATCCAAACACCCAATTATTTACTAAAAATTGTCAGGGCAAAATGGCAAATTTTATATTGATTCCCGGTAATTGGATAATAAAACACTTTAGAATTTGTACTAATTGTAGTACTGCAACGACTTGACACCATTATGTTGAATAAAGTGTTTTTAATAGTAAATAATTCCAAAGCTATATAAAATGCTAACTTGGATCCAATCCAAAGATAGGGCAATTCTCAATCAATCAATATTAGAATACTTGGCTAGGCGTAGTTATACCGGTAACTGGTGTGTGTGTGT